>CAAKMY010034904.1:0-11601 GCA_901111285.1 Corrigiola litoralis | reverse complement strand
TACTACATACACACAGAAATAAAAGTCATATTCTATAGCGATAAAATGCAAATCGACCAAAGTTTTTTTGATTGATTTGAAAAAATATTTCACACATTGTGAATACAAGTTAGATTAACAAGGAAAAATGAGGAGAGAGAGGAAAAATAAAAAAGAAGGTGTTAGAGGTTGGCTAGAAAAAAGATACTCTTATTTTGTAATTTATTTTCTTTTTTTTAATAGGTAAATGCATGGAGCATCATACACTGGGTGCGCAATATAATTTGCGCGTAAAATGGGACATTTAAGGAATCATTCCATTAATGTTTTGTTTAACTCTTTTTTTTTTCTGAGGCAGTTTCTCATTAACTTATATTCGAGCTTTGGTGTCTTGAGGGAGGATTGGGCAAGTTATATTGCACACTCGTTACATCATGCATCTAAGATAACCTATATCGATATTTATATCTATATTATATTATATTATATTATATTATTATATCATTATATTATATTATATTATTGTTAACTGAAAATAATTTTTTAAATTTACCTTGATTGATTGAGATGATAAAATATGCTTGGAGAATAAATTGAGAAGGAGAGATGAATTTTGGGGTCCATTTGATAAGAGTCAAGGAATAAAGAATACGTGCGACCTTTTTAATTGCATTGTCAGCCAAATAATTCATTGTCTCACCTCAAACTATGAATAACATATAATTGCATGTTAACCTCCAAATATTCTATTATGAACTTTGATTGCTCGTGCAGTACAAATTAGTTAAGTTGTGCTCATCCTCCTTATCTATAGTCCTATAAATTCTGAAGCATTCCTCACAAATTCTTCACACCAATCCCTCTCTGAAATCTGAACAGCTTTTTCCATTCGGAAATCATCCTCCATTCCTTTGGGTAATATCTCCATCATTTTTCTCAAAGGCCTTGTATATACTACTATGGTTGACTTGGAGTATTTTTATTTGATGTGCGGATTATACAGTATCTTACGAAGAGAATCTAAGTGTGGGATACTCTTTCCCCCTCCTTCTTCTTCTTCTTTGTGACAATACGTGCAAAATGGATATTTTTTTGATCCACGCCTTCAGTTATGTCTTGTCATTCCTGATTCCCTTACCGAGCCATGTCTTATATGCATGCGGTTGGGCAGAATAATACCTTTTGTGGCATGTGTACTATGGATACAATGTTTTGGTCATTCACCTTCACATTCACATTTACATTGCACCCAAAAAAAAAAACAATAGCGTTAATGTTTAAGGTTGAGGGACTGTTTGTGTGTTTTTTTTGCATTTTTTCTTTTTTGGTTTATGGGAAGTTGTTTATTTTTCAATTAGGACAACTTTATTTCGCAAAGCTGTTGTGCTCTTCGTTTTGGGTAGTCATCATGTGTTTTTTTGTAATCTATTGCTAGAAATGATCAAAATTTTGGTACTAGTGAAGGCGTTGAAATAACAGAAGCATGCCATATGGATTGTCAAGTCACCAATATGGCCCACAATAGTCTAACTCATAATTTAATAAATAAAAAAAACAAAAGAAGAAATTAAACAAATAGGTAATGAATATGAATCATAAGTTAACATGACCCACAATAGTATAACTAATCATTTAATGAAGAAAAAACAAAAATTAAAGAAAAAGGTTACAAATATGAATCATAAGTTAACATACTTTTAACGCATCAAATATCATGCCTAATCACACAATCAAGTCAGTCATAAACCTGAGTTTATTGACATGCATCATCATGTATGCCCTCTTAAAACATGTATAAATAAAAACATAGACAAATAATAACATAGACACATAATAACATAAAAAAGCAGAAAACACCACTTAAGCCAAACTCATCATTTTATGAAAAAAGAAAAAGAAAATAAACAAATAGGTAATAAATATTAATTATAAGTTAACATGGCACACAATAGTATAACTCATCATTTACTGAAAAAATAAAAAATAAATTAAACAAAAAGGTAACAAATATGAATCATAACTTAACATACTTTAAAACGCACCAAATGTCATGCCTAATCAGACAATGGAGCCAATCATAAAACAGGGTATATTGACATGCAAAATCATATGTACCCTATTCAAACATGGATAAGACCATAAACATGGATAAATAATAACATAAAAAAGGGAAAAGATTTGTCATATGTAAGAACAAAGCCGACAAATAATAAATAATAGGAAAAATTAACGCCAATAATCCGAAGTTTGGGCGGTTTTCCATTGATAATCCCAACTTTGGATAATCTCATAATAATCTGAACTTTGGATCATTTTTCACACAAATGATCCCTTTGACCCGGAACCTAAACTTCTAACCTAACTTTGACCCGAACCTTCTTTTAATCCCTCTCCTCCCCCACCCTCCTCTACATCACCCTCCTTCACCTCCTTGCACTACCACCTTGAATAATTTGCTCCACCCTATCAGACAAACAAACATTGCTCGCCCGAAACCGAATTGACCCCAAACCCGAGCTCCTGAAATGACCCAACCCCTACCCGATCGAAAAACATGTTAATCTTCGTTTAGTTCTGGTATCTTTAATTAGTTAAGAATTGTATTAGTCAAATAAACTGAACTAAGAAACTAAATTTATGAGTTGAACTTAAATAGAACTTTTTAATTGAAATAAACTAAACTAAACTAATAAAGTAAACCAAATTGTATTAGTGAACTGAAGTGGGCTAAAGTAGTTGACAAAACTAATTTTAAATAGTAAATTGAACAAAATTAATAAACTTAAGTATCCTAAATTAGTAACCGAAGCTAGTGAACTAAACTACTAAACTAAAGTAATTCAATAAATTAAATTGAACGAGTCTAATAGTCTATTTCTTTTGTATTAAAAGCTAAACTGAATGTGAACAAATTAAGTGATATCCGCCTGAAAGCGAGACTGACTACCCCATACTTGCCTCGCCTTGCCACCATTAGTGAGGTCTAGCATCTAGTACTTGTCCACTTTGAAGAACTAAAAGTTACTAACATAAAACATTAAAAATTACATTATTCTTACTTTTTTAAAAAGAAAATACATTATTCATGCTATTTTTTTAAAAATACATTTTTTGTGCTTAATATACAAGAAATAATAATCAGCTATAAATAAAGGCTCAGCCTGAAAGAATTAACTACCAAAATAACTAATGTTACAAGTGCTAGTTGTCAAAAATGTAACAAGCTATCAGCTAGTACTGCCTGATTGTTCTCCAGAAAAGGCACTTCCATATGATGTTGAACCTGTTTGTGAAGCACTTCCTCCTCGAGATTTATGCATTTGGCGTAGCCTGAACATATCTTTGCGAAGTGGCTGGCTCTGAATGGTAGATGTTTCATCATCATCTTGCCCTGTCAGGTCATCAAACACCCTTTAAGTAATAGCTCTAGCGGCTTTTTGATAGAAGTAACAGATGACAAGCGCAGGAGTGAAACAGTTATCAAGCCTCACTGGCAACGCTCTGACTCTTAGTGAAATATGCCACCACAAGAATTAAAAGCATCAACCGTTCAACTCATCCATACAAAACAATTAGTCCAAGGTGAAAGTAGATATTCAAGAAATCAACAAGATTTCCCTGACATCTGGACCTTAAGATCCCCTAATAATCAACAGGCCACACTATCCGTTTACGGCATCTAGGGGAGGTGGTAGAGAGAGGAAAGGATTGAACATCAACATCAGCATAGTGTGAGCTAGCACTAGAAAGCTCGAGTATTACTCAATCATACCATAATTGTGCTTGTGACAAGTAAAACCAAAAACTCACCAAAAAAAATACCTCAACTTCAAGTATAAGAGATAATAAGAGAAGCTATATGTTAGTGAGAATTAGTGAGGTAGAGTTGCAGTAACAATATTTCACAAGAGCTACGAGGCAATCGAGGGCTGCACCTTAAGAAAAACCTTTTATTTTATTTTATTTTTTTTCTTTTTTGATATAGGGAACAACTAGATCATATTCAATCATTCATTGACCCAATATTTGTTAGTTAACTTGGTTAGCAAGAATTTGTTATTTTAGTTTTGTGATCCTCTTGTCAACGAAGCCACTTTTCAATGTTTTTATATGTTTAATACACTTGGACTACAATAGCAATACACACATGATCAAATAAGACAGTTTGACCATGAGTTTATGGTTAGACCATTTCGTTAAAGTGACCCCTTTCAATTGAACTAAAGGGGACCAGTTTCCTTTTCATCAAATAGTGATCTTTTGTTCCTTCCAAGAAAAAAGCTTTCACAAAGGAGAAGGGCTGAAGCAAAGGGTATTCAATTCATGTGTTTCCATAGGATTAGTCATTTAACCTACCTCTCTCTCTCTCTCTCATCCCACCCTAGCCACAAGGAATGAACGTTTAGGCATGTAAATGATGGATCGAAGAAGTGACTAGGATATATAACATACTTTCTGCATGTTTCCTCTTCCCAGGTTGTCTATCTCTTGCCATTCTGACAGATGAACCACTTGGAACAGGGCGGGACTTGTTTACACCAGAAGGCTCACTCATACTGGAAGCAGCTCCTGCAGGTCCATGTGCCCCTGAGGTAAGATGCTTGACAGCGTGGCCTGTTGCAATGCTGCTTTGTAAACAGATTGACAGCACAAAATCCACATCAGGTGCTGGGCCTGCCATTCAGAAAACAAACAGTCAAATTAGGCATAGACACAATGGAGATAATTAAAGAAAAATAGGTGACTATTGGGCACATTAAATGCACAACAGTACAAACTCTCGGTAGGATTGCGCAAAAGCACCAACAGATTTTGGTGCTTAAAGCTTGTGTTTACACGGATTAAGAAATCTATTTCTTGATTGATACAATATTTGAAAGTCTAGTTTCAGTTTTCAGGCGTTCTGTTTCCTATATTAATTGACAAACACGTAAATTATGACCAAATAAGTGTATCATCTACCATACCAAACACCATTTGATGGTCAACTTATTACCTTCGACAGCAGGCAGATTTGCAATAAATGCTACAAGTACAGGTGGAGCTGCTTTCAGAATACCATCAGATGTTGACAGGTTACTAGAAGCAACCGGAGGTCCAGCCACTGTTCCACTGGGAAGAACTCCAGTCCCTGCAGTCATGAAAATTAAAAATCCAGCAACTATGGAGCCAATCTTAATGATAAAACTAGTGTTTACAAGTAATATGATAAGAGATGAATGCAACCAAAGATGGAAAAGATATCACCATAAGATTGAACTTAAATGAATATTTGAAAGGAAAAGTTGTGAAGCACCACCTATTATAATAGCACCTTTCCATACCCCCCCTCCCCCCCCCCCCCNNAAAAAAAAAAAAAAAAATCCCACCTTCTACAATATAAAGCCATACAATGTACCACCATATTACTTCTCAGCCCACCGGACCAACTATCCCACCACCAAAAGTAGACTTCCTCTTTTTTTCTAATTTTTCCCTACTTTCCTCCTAATTCTAATTTCCCTAAAGATCTCTGTCTTTCCGCTTTAAAAAAACCTACCCTATATTTTCCGGACATCGCATCAGCTGAAGCCCCCCCCCCCCCCCCTTCATGGAACCTCGAGTACAATGCCTTGGTCTGAAACACCAGGAGTAAGGCCATGGTGCTATCAGCTGGTAAGGCAAGGAAGAGGCCCTCCACACAGGGGGAAACTCAGGCAACAAATCCAATGTCACAGCAGTATTATACCCAGAAATGAAAAAAGCTACAGAAGTAAAAAATAGCATAGGAGGCATCAAAGACAACACAAGCCTTGATGGAAGTGAAGTCATCAAGTGCCTAACATGCCTTAATGAGCTCCTATGCTCAGACCACTTCTCATGGTTATACGATTCCCTTTTCTTGGACCTTATCAGCCCATCTAGATAATGATTGTATCAGTGTAATCAAATATATGGTCTTTTTACTGTTTGAAGGAGAAGGGAGGGAGTGTGTAAAGATTGAATCTTTAGGTGGGCTTTGTTGGTAGGTGTTGAGGAAAATGGTATCTATAGGGTGATTTTGAGGTCAAAAGTGAGAAACAAATGGTAGATTTGAAGAAGGGTTTATGGTTAAGTTTGCAGGATTTTATCGAATGAGGAAATGAAGGGCTTAAGGACTGTGGAGGGAAATAATGAGAGATGGTGACTGGAGTTATTAGAGACAAGGTTTAGGGAAAGGGGAAAGACTCCGTAAAACAAAGGAAAGGGGGGGAATATTTTAAAGTGGAAAAGAAGAGAAATGTATAGGGAATTTAGAAAAATAGAAGGAAAAATATAGAAATGGAGGAAAATAGAGAAAAACCACTTTTGGTGGTGGAATGGGTGGTTCGGTTGGCTTAAAACAAAATTAGGAGGTATTTGATGCGGCTTTATATTGCAAAAGGTGAGATTTTACCATTTTTATTTTTTTTACGGGAGTATGCAAGCTGGTATATAATAGGTGGTACTTTCGCAATTTTCTCTTTTTGGAAAGCAAAACTAATTATGATACACCAAGCCACATAATATCACATGCTTGGCAACAAAGTACAGGTTTTTTGAAACTTGTATCTGTACGCTAATTAAGACTCCGAAAGAACAGCCACCCTTCAACATCCTGGAAAACAAAAGCCATGTGGAACACAGCGGGATAATTTGCACCGGAACAGAAATCTTCCTCATTAATATTGTGCTTAGTGGTCAAGCTAGGGTGTTCTGGGTGGCATCTCTACATAAACCATCCTAATTGGGCCTTTTTTGTGAGGGGATGATCTTGATAGACAAACAGCTCAAATAAGAGTATTCCTTACCATTCATTGGCATACGCCTTAAGGATTATACTAATCACTAATCAGCATCAAGTAATCGATTTGTATCAATTTAAGTTGGGTCCTCTACTTCAAGTTATGAAATAAGATGATTAAGATAATAAGTGGTTTAAGAGATACAAAAAAGAGTGCAATCAGGGGACAAGAAGTTTTCAGGCCAAACCCTAAACAACAGCAAATTCAATCAACTTCCCAAGAGACACCTTCCCTAACCCCTCCTCTCGCACAATTTAAATTGAAATTCAAGCCTTCCATCACCGAATCCAACTTTTCCTTCTAGAATACACTTGAGCCGTTTGTTTGTTTCGGCTCTTCTGTTGCGTAGACATATGATAAGCACACAAGAATGCAAAATACTACACTACCCAGGACCTTTGGCTGTATATATTAGGCCATAGCATAAATGCTTGAATGAAACCATATGAACATAATAAACAATGACAAAATGGTGCTATTTTCATTTCAGTTTAAGATGTGAATGCAAAATTTTTATGCATCCCCCCCCCCCAACAAAAAAAAAAGAAATGCAGTATGTGTGAGTGCGAGTACACACACATCTTCACATAGTGGTTCGATCCACACTCAAACATGTAAGTCATCGCAAGGTTTGACGGCATACCCAATTTCTGCCCTGGCTCATAAATCACCATCTGGGTAATATCGGGGTAAATAACTTTTGAAGATTGATCAGACGTGGTGGTGAAGCCTGAAGTACCCTTGTCTTCACCTAATGAAGTAAAAGTAACAATTAACCATTAACAAGATGTTGATTTCATTTTTCCAAATAGAATCATGCCCCAAAGAAGTTGAAAGATGCAATACCAATGACACCAACTCCATTGGGTAGAGTAGACTTCTCTGATTTCTTGTTCATGTTTGTAGCTAGCCACTGCATGGTTAAACAAGTTGTGATCCTTAGTACTAAGAAATTAGAATTCAGACCACTTAAGGTTTAGGTTTTTAATCCTTCAGGTTCATATGTGCAGATGTACACAGTGATGCAATATCCGAAAAAGTGCTTTCTCTCAGCCCAAGCGAGACTATAAATAACATGCAAACCATAATAAAAGATTTCCAAATATAGGATTTGGAATTAGGCAATATTTTACCCAGTTTCAATATTAAAGTGAATGGTAAAGACTTGTAAGGTTCCCACCCCCCCCCCCCTTGTCTGATTCTGCGTGCACCATCTTTACACATATACTCATAAACAACAGGCATACACGTAGAAATGTCTAACTCTTTATGTAAATTGAGGAAAATGCATAACACCAAAACCCAAGATCTAAACACAAGCTATGTTCTGGAGACGGATAAGAAGTCATTTCTTGTAAACCTTTCTTCTGGAAGAATCTCCAACTAAAGCATCACTCATCATGATGTAAAACTGAGGTTCATTTTCGTTATATAGTCCCAATAAATTGTTTAAAGAAGGCCCTTCGTAGTTAAACGAAGCCATCAAGTGATCAAACGAAGCCACAGGCCTCTCTCATTAAGCATACAACTGAACCTAGACTGATGTCTATAAGAACACTTGAACAAAAATAAAACAGTCACTGCCCCAAGTCTGTGCCGCTTTCCTATTCAAAAGATAGGAGAACACCCCTTCTCCCGAAGTTAATTAATTACAATTAGCTTTTATAATCCCTAGTAACCTGAAAAAGAAGGTGTCGACACAAAAATCGCCTAGACTAAGTCCACTTAAGCAACAAGCTACAGCACTCCAGCATCAATTTCAAGCACTTGGTCTCTTTTAATTTCTCAGTCATAGACTCTAGTGTAAGCATTTGGGTTGAACGGAATTCTGTATCTTTTTTTTTCTTAATCACAAGGAAATAGCTGCATCTTTATGAAAACTCGTCAATCCTTCGAGTTGCGGGCCCATGGTGTACCTAAGCTTCCCTTTGGCCAATGGCACGTTCAAAGATACCCCGATTACTATTATCCAACGGAATCGGGTGCATTGGTACTTCATAGCTAGGTGGACTCTTGTAACCAATGCTGTTTCTTCAATAACATCATCATTTTTTTTTTATCAAAACCCAAACTATAAGCAAGGACACTGGAAGCGAAATTCAGTACACATGGGTATGTAATTCTCTAACTTATCACTAAGGTAACAGAATATAAGCTAATCAAACAGATAAAAGATAATATGATTCCTCTGCTGTAGCAAAATCTAATTTTCTTTTTTAAGGGTTTTGGTTAACTTAAGGAGAACTAAAGTTACACGCACCGTCTGCCTTGCTAGATGATCCAGATCCTTCGATGAACATGGCCAAAGATCCATGAAACTGTATCGCGAAATTACTTCCTGAAGCGAACTCTCCTGTCCTACAGCTTCATTATCACTATTCCTAGAAAGAGCCTCTTTTCTTCTCTGCTCAACCTGCCAGCACATGTTGACAATCAGATTACAACTGAAGCACCAATAATACATGAAGAAACCCCAGAAACCCGATTACAAAAACACCCAAAGAAATCGAAATGTAAGAACATTGAGGAAAACCACATCAGGATTGGTTCATCATAATAAAAACTGAAGCACCTAAATGGCATACATCAAATAAAACATAAATATAAGCACACAAATCGAGTTCAGATCACGTTATCAATGATGCAAATATTCACATACGTATCACTATAGCTGATATAAAGTGGGAATTCCGTGTCCCTATGCCATCTTCATTTCAAATTTTTGCTTGATGCCATAACTAGAATTTAATAGTAGTTGTGGTCTACTAAATTGTCTGAAAATTACCAGCAGTACAAGGGAGCATACACCGACATCTTATTTGACCATATCCAGGAATCTGGTCAAGACACAAAGCATATCTCAATGTCTTAATTTTAAATCTTGAGTGTCTGATCTCCAATCTGTACTTGTTTCCTAGTCTGACAACTCCCACAAGTCTGACTAATACAGGAGTATACTGCTTAATTAGCTAACCACAAAAATATAGTGTCATCAGAATCTTGATCTGAAGTTAGATATAGAGAGCTATCCCCAGGGTAAATGACATAACAATTAACAGGTCAATCCAAATATTCAACTAGAAGCTTACATGAGCAAAGTTTGGAGACATAAGTAACCAGGAAATCAAATGGCAATTGAAAAACAACAAATTAGATTTCCAAATAACATCAGTTAGAACATTTTCTACCTTAAGCATGCTAGACAGGTCTCCGTATATTTGCTCAAATTGTGTAAACCGCTTCCAAACCTGTCAAAGCAAATGACAACAACCACCATCTGTCAAGTATGACATCATTAAAAAGAACAGACAAATGCACAGATGCATCAGAAGAAAAAGATAAATTATAGTGCGCCTCACATTTCAACAAGCCTCGTCTATTTTGAATGTAAATTCATATACAACCCCACTAAACTATATACTCAAACAAAATGAACCTTACTTATCAGGTCTAGAAGATAAGAATGAAAATGCAGACAAATTGGCAAAGATAAAAAACTGAAAAAGAGCTTAAAAAAATAAATTATTCCACATCAGTATGTACCTGGGATCCATACAAAGTTAAGAGTGTAAAATTTCACCGCAACAGGAACTCCAAAAGACGTAAAAAAGGAAATAATACGGCGTACAAGCTAAACATGCCACCGCACGCAACACACATAACTGCGCATGTTCATACTCCCACTCAAGTCAGGCAAAACTAATTTCAGGTATTTTCCCAACTATCACTTGTTAGCTACGGCTATCTAAATACGAAAAGGTTGGTTAGCTAAGAAACTCCTTTCGAAATGATTTTGCTGCCATTCTTTGGATTTTTTTGTGAAGATCATGGAGATACAATTTCTCCAACGAGTCCCTAAGTGGTTCATGTTAGCTGACCCCAATCATTTTGGGATCAAGGCTATGTGCTGCAAATCTGCAACATCTGCAAATCAACCATGTAAGCTTTTACAGGAATAGCGTGAGGAAGTACTTAAAAGATTGGTGTAATTAGCCGTATGTAATGTATTGTGGTTGAAGAGAAATGATCATATTTTCTGGATGGACCATTTGTACACTAGGCTTCATGGGATGGAGAAGTTTGCCTTGCTTCCCATTTATGCTACTCTTCAGGTTTTCTGGGGCGCAATCGTTTTTTTATAAACTGCAATTTCTACCTACTTTCTTCCCACAATTTCTCTATGAGGACTCCTTTTCCTCTATTAACTAATGTACTTCTCTTGACACAACAAGAGGAGAGGAAATATATACCCAAACTTCTCTAGTTCACTCCAACATTGACCACTTATCCGCACCCCTTCTCCCGAAGATCGAATGGCGTGAGCCGCATGCAAGGAGACCCGCGTATTTTTTTGAAACGAGGCCCTTGGCCCAATAGGTGCATTGGCGGCTGTAATAGCTAGAGAAAGCCTGCTTCACCTTCACTTCCTTCAATCAGAAAAGGAAGATGGAGCAAGGCAAGGGAGAAAGAATTTGTCCCATCTATGAGCGCGTTATTGATGTAAGTTGGATTCAAAAAGGGGGCTCTTGCTCCTACGGAACCAAGGTCGAAAAAATTGAAAAAATTAAGTCATTTGTAACTTAAATTAAGTGAGTTTTGGCATTACTCTGCCTCTTTGTTTGTCTATCAGGAACGCCGTACCCCATAGCAGCCCTCTTTCTAATAAGAGCGATTCAAGGATTAATTAGTACTACCTCATATCTAAACTCCTATACTGATGGCCTTAGCTACCAAGGCCAAAAGGATCTACTCCTAGCTGCACATCATGACATAGTAGGATGTCTCGCTCGCGATCGGTAAACTCTTTCTGCAGGCAGCC
>CAAKMY010034903.1:0-13405 GCA_901111285.1 Corrigiola litoralis | reverse complement strand
CCGTGTCCATAATATAATTTACCCCCATAGGTGGCTCATTTGGTGAGAAATCCCCCCCTTATTCCTCTTGGTCTTAACTTCGAGCCTTCTTAGGTCTTTATTGGACTTGAGTTTGAGCCAAAGACAGCGTAAGAGTGAGAGTATTCCCCCCTCTTGCCTCTTGGATCGGGCCGCTCAGCATTAGCTGGTTAATTACATGTGGTTCTTTGCCAACTAGGGTCATGTGGGCGGGGGTTTACCCATTGCGCATCCGAAGGTTAGCGGCTGACGTTCCAATGTAATTGAAAAAAAACACTATTTGATTGTCCATAGAAACTAGTTATTTCAAGCTCCAGAAGTCTGTTTCCACACGAATTCCGTTTGTGAGCGTTTCGAGCCACATCAGGCCTTTCACTGCTTAGCTCATTTTGGATGACCTTTCATCTTGACTCGAAAGGAGACACTCCAAATTATTTAACCTATTCTAACAATAAAAATTCTAATCCACTCATATATCCAAAATACTTAGTATGGAAATATGTCATATTCTGATTACAATAACCTAAAATATATAATAAAAAATTATAACCAAAATAATTATATAACATAAATTTTAAATACAAATCCAATAATTATA
Source organism: Corrigiola litoralis (assembly GCA_901111285.1). Classification (NCBI taxonomy): domain Eukaryota; kingdom Viridiplantae; phylum Streptophyta; class Magnoliopsida; order Caryophyllales; family Caryophyllaceae; genus Corrigiola; species Corrigiola litoralis. The sequence goes on along the minus strand of CAAKMY010034903.1, from coordinate 12,789 downwards.
ATTTTATATTCGTGTATTATTCATTGTCAAAATACCACCTAAAAAACAAAGTGGTTGTTTGGTTGTATGTGGAAATTCATAATTCTCATGACTTTCTATTTTTAATGAATTACAAATTCATGGGAAGTGGCCAAAATTATTTGATTGCATTGTAAGAATTAAATTCCATAGGAATTGACAATCACTAAGGCGGGGCTAGGTAAGCCAATTCCTCCATTTTGTTGGAATTAGAAATTCTCATAATTTCTAAATTCACTTGATTTTGGCTAACCAAACAACTCCAACTTCCTTAATTCATGAGAATTGTAAATTTCCATAATTATATTTGGCAACCAAACAACCACAAATAGTACAAATCCTAGATGGAGGGAATACATTAGAGGCAGCATCCTAAAATAAAAATTTGCATGCCGAAGTCTAATAAGAAATATTTGGTGTCACTTTAAATTAGAGCTGATCATCGGACCTGGCCGGTCCGGTCGGGCTTCGGGGCAAAAAGACAAGCCCAAACCCGGCCCGATCGGGTTCGGGCCGAGCTCGGGCATATTCGGGCTTTTTTGGCACTCGGTTTACGACTCTTATAGTTAGCATAACTTTCATATCGGGTGTCCAATTGAGGTGATATTTTTAAACCACTTTTTTTTCGAGATCTATACAACTGTATTAATAAAAATACAAAGTTTTAATTAAAAATTAAAAAAATATTCATAATACTTTTTGCTCTTTTTTTGACCTTTTTACTTAAAAAGCGCTTTAGATAAACAAAAATTCAAATTTCGGGTTTTTTGGGCCGAGCTTTTGGGCTTGAGTCTAGTCCCAAACCCGGCACAAAATCGGGCCGGGCCGGGTCGGGCCACCGGGCCGGACAAATTTGATCAGCTAAGCTTCGAACAGAACTGAAAAACACTTAAAACATAGCCAACTAGATTGCTTCTCTCTTTCCACTGCCAAGTGCCAACAACACTTGTTCACCTGTTCTTAGTTTCAGCCTTGTCACTCTTGGGTTAGTTTATCTTAATCCTTGTTCCCTTTTATGTTGGCTCAAATAAATATCAGTCTCAAAGCTTGATCATTCAATACTTTCATTTTTCTTTATGATTGCTTTCCAAGATCACTTATTGTCATTATTGTTGGTTTTCTAAGGAGTATGTGATTTTTATGCTTTGTTGGTATTGACTTGAATCATGATTTATGCATGCATGTTGTTTTCTGTCAATTTTGGGCATTATATTACTTGGGATTTGTTTGAGTTATCTCCAATTTTGAATTCGTAATAGATTATCACAAATTCTTTGAAAAGCGTCTATTTTTATGATAAAAGTAGATGAGCTTCGTGCAAGCTAAATCAACCCATGGTTCCTGCAAGCTCAAGTTAAATCAGATATTTACTTCTATATATCTTTTTTGTTGCGCCAGCATGGCTACGTCTACTTTTTTAATATAATAAATAAAGACAGACTCTTCCAAGACTTTCTGATTGTTTGATGCTTTGATTTCTTAAATTTGTAGCCATTTTGCATGTAGTTTTGGCTTAGTCTGGTAGTTTGACCAGACTAATGTATTTTTACTTTGATTCTTTTGCTTCCTGTGATGGTTGATTATTGTCAGTTTAATGGATTTAGCAACTATGTGTATTTTCTATGTGAAATGAAAAATTTCATTATACGGGAATAATTGGAGCGATAAGATACCAAAGTAATTTGTTCATATTTCAACTGGATTGTTTATGACTATGTTGCTGAGCAAGACAATTATTTGTTGTCAAACCGTCGTTTTTGAGATTTTTGTGTTATGAGCTGCAATTTGGAGTATATTTGACTAGAGACCAAGAACTTATATGTTCATCTTAAAACAGTAATTGCAGAAGCTATTCTTAGCTGTGGATAAGCTAAAAAATGGGTGAAATTTCCAAGAAGCCAGTGAAATACGCTGTGGTAGGCAAACTACTCCTACTCCAGAGCCCTGATGTTGTTAAAATGCGTGGAAATCACTTCAAGAACAATGGTTTAACTCACTGATTTGAATATGGCCAGGTGGACGCTTTTACAGACTCTGGTTTAAAGGGCAACCCTGCTGCCATCTGCTTATTAGAAGAGGAAAGAGATGATCAATGGATGCAGTCTCTTGCTACTGAGTTCAACCTCTCTAAAACTTGTTACTTGACTCGGATGCCGGCTTTTGATTCGCCCCATCCTCGGTTTCATCTAAGATGGTTTACACCTGCTAGAGAGGTTTCTCTTACGTTTTTGCTTCCGCTTTAGTTTTCGCTCTCTAGGTATATTAATGTTGTGATGTTATCCTTTATGGTTATTAATGCTTTGTTATTTTTATTGGCTTGCTATTCTGAACACTTTGCAAGTAGGTATTGTAACAATCACTCAATATAAATCCTACGCAAACATGTGGTCTCTAGATGCTGATGCCCAGTTGTAGGCAGCCTTGCCTAATTCTAGTAGATGAACTGGGTTCAGAGTATAGTATACTATAATTAGATATGTAAGAGGGAAGTCGAGGGAAATAGAAATTTTTGTCATTGTGCTTGAAATTTATGCTAGAGGCTAGTCTTGTTTTTTTTAATCAAAGTCTTCTGTCATAAATGTTGGAGTTTGTGACCATTTCCCATCTACCTCTATAAAAATATATTCTTTTATAAACAGAAATGTGACTGTTTTCGTTAGTTTTTTCATCATGTACATTATTTGTAAGATTACACAAATATCTCTCATGTTTCCACGAAGACCTTTTATTGTAAATCCAACATTGTGGTAATAATATGGCATCAGAGGTTTCTTCAAGGGGATGGTAAGTTAATAATTTAAGAGAGAATGATAGCGTGCCAATAATTCCAACATTGTTGCACACTGGACTGACTTTTGTTCCATATTCAATTTTTTTTTGGTTGACGCTACTGTGTTAAAATTGGTGAATTAGTGAATTCTTGGTAAAACTAATTGACTCTTATTTTATTCTCCTTCACAGTCTTAACTATAGATTTAATTCTACCATTAATTACGTGGTGCTGACATATGCCATGATCAATGAAAGCGTTAGATTAGTAATCCTCCAAAGTGTGAGTGAGCAGATGCATTTTGGCCTCCTGATTTCTTTACTCATGTTTCTTTTGCCTGAATGTATTCTACTATTCTATTGAGGAAAGGTTTGATAATGAGCAGGCTAAACTAGTAGTGAGTGCTTGTCTTAATGAAGTACTCCTACTTGTTATGAGGACGTGGTCAAGGTTCCTGTTTCCTGCATACCTTGAATAATGCTATAGCAATAAAGATAAATTTGATTGCTATTGTGAATTTGGTTTTGGTTTCTGCATATGATGGTTTTTTAAAAGTTAAAGGTATTTATATCTATCGGAATTGGATTCATTGGTTAGTGCAGTTGATGATTAAATTTGATATGCTATTGGTAGACTAATATATTTGTTTTGATCGATTAATATGGTTACTGTGTATCGATTGGTTTGCAGATAGAATTTTGTGGACATGCAACTCTAGCTGCTGCACACACTTGTTTTACATATGGTTTGGTGAAGGGAAATACAGTAGAATTTTCAACACGCTCTGGCATCTTGACTGCGCACAAAGTGCTTGCTTATGGAGAACCTGGCTCAGTGAAGTCTGAGAATGGTGTTGTAGAGGAGCCGTTCTTTATTGAATTGGATTTTCCTGCAGTATCAACAACCGACTATAATTCAAATGAGACCTCATTCATATCGAAAGTGTTAGGTGGTGCTCCTGTTGTCGAAATCAAGAAGACAGCTTCAGATGATCTTTTTGTATGTCGGCTTCTATTCATTTTCTCATTTTGATTCCCTTGCTCTAGCCAATCAGTCATATGTTGCATATGTGTGCCTACAGAGTAGACTTTGGTTTAAGTCAAAGATTTAATACCTGGAGACTTGTATTGCATAGGTTGTATTGCCGTCAGCAAAACATGTTATAGATGCAAACCCAGAATTCGAGGAGGTTCAGGCACTTCAGTGCCATAGTAGGGTTTTCATAAGTGGAATTGCTCCACCAGAATCTGGGTATGACTTCTTCAGTCGATTCTTCTGCCCGAAGTATGGCGTCAATGAGGTACTATTGAATTTATCTTTCTAGCTTTGTATATTTTCCTGTCCAAAGGAACTCACGCTCCTAATCTTCTGATTGCATTACTGAACATTAGCTTTATTTTATAGACATGCATGTTGAACTTCATGCCAAATATGCATATTCTTACAATTACTGGATTAAGAGCCTGACTAAAAATTGTTTAGTAATTAGTTTGAGCTTAAAATTCTGTTTTAATAGTTGTAATAAACTTTAATGGTTAAAATTTGTTATTCCGTGCATTTCGGGCTCTGGGTATGTTATCAGTTTAAAATTAACTTTAGCTGTAGTTGGCATGATTGGTCTATAATAATAAAAATTACGGTTTTTCTATCCTATGCATCTAGTGCATAGGATAGGCCAAATATATTACCGTAATTAACTACCCCAAATATTAGCATAATCTAATATATTGGTAGTTATCATTATGTAAATGATTTATATGTACAAAGTATCGCCCTCCATGTGCTTGAATTTGCATGATAGATCTCGAAATGGTTTATATGATTTTGAGGGATCATTATATAAATGATTCATATGTCGTAATTTTAGAATGTCTTGTTAATATGTTCAAAAGACATCGGCGATGAATGTGTTTAATTGATTTCGTTTGTACTCCATATTGTAGTTACAGTTCGCTGCGGCATCAATTTCGCCCGATTCGTGTATTGGGAAAGACTCTTGGTTACGTATATTTATGGAAAAGTATTCCTTGGAAGAGGACGGGAGCAATTTTGAATATTGGGAATCTAATTTCCGCCTCGCCGTAGAGGCAGATCGCAAAGAGCAGTATATCTTTTTACCTCCTCTTCCTACTCCTAATGCACAATCCACCCAGGTGGCGGTTGATGCATATAAGGAACACCAACATGAGTCCAACTCAATTAAGAATGTCTTAATTTTCTCCATGGTGCCCGCTTTGCAACGGCGTTTTATAAGATTTTCTGCTTATGAGATATTCGTCAAACTTACGAATATGTTTTCCCCAAAGCCACGCATATCGCGGTATGATACTACTGTGCGTTTCTTCGAGGCTCGCCTCGAGAGGGGCCAACCTGTTGGTCCCCACGTACTCAAAATGATTGAGTATGTGGAAACACTCAAACGGCTAGACAATCCGATCTCAGAGGAGTTCGCGGTTGATCGCATACTCCACTCGCTTCATGATGGGTTTATCCATTTTAGGGTGACCTACAACATGAACAACATGCGGAAGAGTTTGTATGAGCTGCATGCTTTACTTGTCCAAGCTGAGAAGGACATGGCAGCTAGCGGGAGTGAAAAGAAAAATGTGTTGACAGTTTACCAAAAAAGCAAAATGGTGTTTAAGAAGAAATATGAAAAAGGCAAGAATGACATAGGCCAAGGTGTTATGAGTACTAAGCACAAGCCTAAGCGTGGTGCAACCCCGGATCAAAGGTGTTTCTATTGTAGTGGTACTGGTCATTGGAAACGAAATTGCCCCAAATACCTCCAAGATAAGAAGGATAACAAGATAGTCGCTCTAACTTAGGTATGTATATAATAGAAATCAACTTTGCTAGTGCTTAATCCTTGGTGTTTGACACTGGATGTGGTTCTCACCTTTATTGTAATGTGGAGGGCCTTAAAGACGTACAACGGTTAGCTATGAAGTACGAACACTTATTGTTTGAAATGGAGATGGAGTAGCCGCTGTTTTAGTAAAGCACTTATGCTTCATCATTGCCCTCTAAGTTACAGTTGTATTTAAATAATTGTTTTGTACCAACTTTAAGTAAAAACATTATAGCTGTATCAGTGTTAGACACGTATCAGTGTTAGACACAGAATGGTTTACGTTAATATAAAAAAAATCCGTTGTGCACTTTCCCTTAATGATTTGTTCTGTCGTATCGCTCAATTAACTAATGGTATTTATGGTCTTTACTTGATAAATAAATACAATTTATCATGTAGAGAGCAAGCAACTCAAATTAGGTGATTCTGACTTCTTTTATCTTTAGCATTGTCGATTATGACAGATCAACGAGAAACACATTAAATGACTCATTGCGAATGGAGTTTTTAAATCGTTCGGCTACGAGTCTTTCGGGTCTTGCGAGTCTTGTCTTTTAGGTTACATGACTCGTACTCCTCTTCAGGGAAAACAAGAGTCAAAATTAGTGACTTATTGACCCAAACACCACTGCCATCTGGAAACAACCACCCGCCACCCACAGAACGACCCCAGTAAACCCCCAAACCCACTTGTAGAGCTTTCAAAACCGAACCGACCCCAGAAAAACTGTATTGACCCGATTCGATGTTTAACCGAAAACCGATATGACCCGAGAAATATGAAACTCAAACCGAACCGAAAGCGAACTGAATTGACCCGAAACCCGATTCAACCTGAATCTTACTCAAATATACTAAATTTCTAATATATTGCAATTTTGATCAAATTTAAACTCAAACTAACAATTTTGTATTAGGCGACCCAAACAAAGATGTAAAACAAAATATCTTTGACTCAACAATATAATTTGATAAAAATTGCTCGATAAAATATACGAAAGCGACCGACCGAAAAGGAACCGAAAACGAAACCGATCCGATTGGTTAAATTAACCGATATGATTCGAACCGATATTTACCCTAACTGAATCGACTCAATCTGAATGTCTATTATGACTCGACACAAACAGAAACCGATATGACCCAACCGAGAAAACCCGGCCTGTAACCGAACAGAATCGCCCAATTGACATCTCTACCCACACGCATTGAAAAATCGACCCCCAGCCCCCTGCCCGCCACAAATCCAGAATAAGTGGCACCTCCCTCCCCCGGAACCCACGAATCAGCGAAAAGTTAAGGAATGGGCCTCTGCAACGCATATCTATTAATCCATACACCCATTACATTATCGGTAAACACACGTTGTATTAGGCCTTTCAAAAAAAATAAAAAAATGTTCCATTAGGCGATATTTTCTCTATTTCTTTTAATTTTTCACGTTTGTTTTTCGGTTCATTTGAGGTCATATTTTGATCATCAATGATTTACAAATATATAATTGAAAAAAACAACATATAATCATATAAAAATGTTGTTAAATAAAAATTTGACCATTTTAGATTTATACTTGTATATCTTGAGTTATTAATTGTAAATGTATAACCTTGACCATTCTTAAAAGCAAAGATATATAATCAAAAGGAAAGGAGGAAATTCCTAAAAAAAACAAAAGGAAGGAAATAGTAATAAACCATACATTATTGGATACATATGAGAGTACATATGAGAGTACATATGAGAATACATACTCCCAAGTTTTAACTTAGGTATTATTAATGTATATTTAATACTTTTTTATATACATCCTACGGAGTATAAATTAGACATATACAACATGTTCACTATGATTAATCTATCAAACTTTCACAAAAAATACATAACTATACATAAAAATATTCCAAAGAGTACACAAAAAATACATAACTATACATAAAAAAATATATGCAAAAAGGTGTATACAGACATACAGTCGATGAACGGCGTGTATTGTGTCACGTGACGGTACATTTGGTTTTACTCACAGTCAGCTCTACGGAAACAATACACGACACACAGTACTATAAAACATAAAAAACGAGATTGCGTCTCTCTCAACGTAACTCCACTCACTTGTGTTGCCTTCTTCTCACTTGCGGACTACTTGTGTTCATCCTTGTCTTTGGTTAGTTCATCTCAATCCTTGTTCTTCACTTTATCATATATATCGCTTTATATGATATTCAGTGACATATTTTCATACTTTTGTGGTGGAAATATATATATATACGTACTGTGTAATTTATGCATGCATGTCATTTTTGTGCTTGTGTTTGTGACCTGACATTTGTGGGGATTATGTTACTTGGGATTTTATTGAGTTATCTTTGCGAATTCATATTGGAAATTTGGGGTGGGGGTTCGGGTGATTAGATGACAGAAAGTGCTGGGAGGGACACTTTTTATATATCATAGAAGTAGACAGAGCCGTGCTGGACCAACAAAGGGATATATATCTCGGATTTGACTTAGGCTTCTAGGAAGCTTTAGGTTGATCTAGCTTGGACGGAGCTAGTGTGCTTTTATGATGAAAATAGACGGTCTGGGGGGAGGCCGTCTTTAGCTATCATTAAAGTAGACAGAAACATGCTGGCCCAATTTAGAGATATAATCTGACATGGACTTGAAGGAATTGAGCTGGTTGGGCTTGCATGGCAAAAGTAGACGATTTTTATTGAGAATCTGTGTTCAGCCGATTGGTCTTGCAAGTGTGGTGATCTTGCTTGTTTTTTATTGTTTAATGCTTTGATTCCTTAAATTTGTAGCCTTTTTGCATGTGGTTTTTGCTTAGTCTGGTAGGTTGACCGATATTTTTTTTTTTTTATCTTAATTCTTTTGTTTCCTCATGATTGTTGTTATAGTCAGTTCAATGGATTCAGCTTAATCGGAAACATAATTATACGGAGATAATTGGAGAGATAAGGTTCATATCTCCACTGGAATGTTTATGATTAAGTTGCTGACAAGAATTTGTAGTCAAACCGTCGTTTTTGAAAATTTGTGTTATGAAATGTAATTTGGAATATATTTGACTAGAGACCAAGAACCTGAGATTCTTCCTTTATTTTTAATTTATTTTCTGCATACTTATCTGTTCCATCTTATAACAGTAATTGGAGAAGCTATTCTTTGCTGCAGATAAGCCGAAAATGGGTGGAATTTCGAAGAAGCCAGTGAAATACGCTGTGGTAGGCAAACTTCTCCTACTCTGGAGCCCTTACCTTGTTAAAATGCCTGGAAATAACTTCGTGAACAATAATTTAACTCACAGATTTGAATATGGTTAGGTGGATGCTTTTACAGACTCCGGTTTCAAGGGAAACCCTGCTGCCGTGTGCTTATTAGAAGAGGAAAGAGATGATCAATGGATGCAGTCTGTTGCTGCTGAGTTCAACCTCTCTGAAACATGTTATTTGGCTCGGATGCCGGCTTCTGATTCGCCCCATCCTCGGTTTCACCTTAGATGGTTTACACCTGCTAAAGAGGTTTCTCTTACGTCTTTGCTTCCCCTTTAATATTCGTTCTCTAGGATGTCTATGTTGTGATATAAACCTTTATGGTTATCATATATATGTTTGCTTTGTTATTGTTATTTCCTTTCTATTTTGAACACTTTGCGAGTAGATATAATAACAACCAGTCAACCACTCACTATAAATCCTACCCAAACATGTGGCCTCTAGATGCTGATGCTCAGCTGTAGACAACCTTATTTATAGGGCTAATTCTAGTGGATGAACTGGGTTCAGAGTAAAGTTTACAATAATTAGATATGTAAGAGGGAAATTGAGGGAAATAGAAATTCTTGACATTAAAGGCTAGTTTCGTTACTTTTTAAATAAGTTCCGTGATAAATGTAAGTGTTTGGTAATCATTTGGGTACAATTATTACATTGTCACATCTAATACTATAAAAGTAATTTCTTTTATCAACAGAAATGTAACTATCTACATTAGTTTTTTCCGTCGATGGACATTATTTGTAAGATTACACAGATATCTCTCATGTTTCCCTTAATCTGTAAACCACCGTGAATTTGATGATGACAAAAACCTTTATTGTAAATCCAACATTGTGGCTATAATATGGCATCAGAGGTTGCTTCAAGGGTGAAAAATTTAACAGAGGATGGGAGCGTGGTAATAGTTTCAACATTGTTGCACAGTGAAGTGACTGTTATTCCATATTTACTCTTTTTTTTTTCGGTTTCTTGGTTAAACGATTAACTCTTACTTTATTCTCCTTCAAAGTCATGACCATTAATGTGGTGTTGACATATGTCATGATCGATGAAAGCATTGGACTAGTAACCTCCGAAGTGTGAGTGAGAAAATGCATTTTGGCCTCCTCATTTCTTTACTCATGTGTCTTTTGCCTGGATGTATTCTACTATTCTATTAATGAGAACTTGGATAATGAGCAGGCCATAGTAGTAGTGAGTGTTTGTCTGAATAAAGTCCTCCTATTTGTTATGAGGTGGTGGTCAAGGTTCCCGTTTCTTGCATACCTTTAATTAAGCTATACCAATAAAGAAAAGACATAAAAACATATGAATCTTGTGATATGAATTTAATTTTTGGTTTCTGCATATGATGGTTTTTTAAATGTTAAAGGTAATTATATCTATCGGAATTAGATTCGTTGGTTCGTACAGTTTCATGATCAAATTTGATATGATACTGGTACAATACTGTATTTGTTTTGATTAACTACCAAGTGTTAATTTGTTTGCAGATAGAACTTTGTGGACATGCAACTCTAGCTGCTGCATACACTTGTTTTACATATGATTTGGTGAAGGGAAATACAGTAGAATTTTCAACACTCTCTGGCATCTTGACTGCGCACAAAGTGCTTGCTTCTGGAGAACCTACCTCAGTAAAGTCTGAGAATGGTGCTGTAGAGGAGCCGTTCTTTATTGAATTGGATTTTCCTGCAGTATCAACAACCGACTATAATTCAAATGAGACCTCACTCATATCCAAAGTGTTAGGTGGTGCTCCTGTGGTCGAAATCAAGAAGACAGCTTCAGATGATCTTTTTGTATGTCTGCTTCTATTCATTTTCTCATTTTGATTCCGTTGGTTTAGCCAATTAGTAAGATGTTGCAAATGTGCGCCTAGAGAGTAGACTTTTGTTTAAGTCAGAGATTTAATATCTGGAGCAAAGTCATTGACTTGTATTGCGTAGGTTGTGTTGCCGTCAGCAAAACATGTTATAGATGCACAACCAGAACTCGAGGAGGTTCGGGCACTTCAGTGCCATAGTAGGGGTTTGATCATAAGTGGAGTTGCTCCACCGGAATCTGAGTATGACTTCTTCAGTCGATTCTTCTGCCCAAAGTATGGCGTAGATGAGGTACTAGTGAATTTATATTTGTAGCTTTTATATTTTCCTGTCCAAAGGAACTCACACTCTTAATCTTCTAATTGAATAGCTGAACATTAGCTTCATTTTATAGACATGTTGAACTTCATGCCAAATGGGCTCCATTGATTTATAAAATTCAGTTGCGTGAGTGGTTCCTTACAGGTTGATTGATGAGGTTGCGGTGGGCAGAAAAAAAGACGAGCCTAAAATTTATGAATGAGGAAGTATAGCATTATTTAGACTTTTCGTCTGAAGTAGCTTTTGTCATAGCTTGGCATGGCCTTGAAAAAGAGTTGATGATGATTCTTTTACTCCATTTCATATTGGAAGATTTGTTGTTTGAATTACAAAGAGCAGTTTGTAATTTGGTAGCTGCCTGATTGGGTGCAGCTAAATATAAATCGGTGAAGCTAATTGTGTTACATTGTGTTTTCAGGATCCAGTATGTGGGAGTGCACATTGTGCTTTAGCAACTTATTGGTCCAAGAAGCTAGGGAAACGAGACTTCCTTGCATATGCGGTTTCCTCCTATCCCCTATCCCCTATCCCATTTACCATACATGCCAATTACTGTCACTAAGTTTCTTATCAGATCATTAATACTAACTAATAAGAATACTTGAACAGGCATCACCGCGAAGTGGAATTTTGAAGGTGAACTTGGATGAACAGAGCAACAGAGTTAAACTCCAGGGAAGAGCTGTCATTGTGGCTGAAGGCTCAGTCTTAGTGTAATTCTAGTGTAGTCCTGAAGCTTGGCATTCCTAGTAATAATAATTATTACATCTGTTGTTATCGATGAAATAATGAATGTTCAGAACTGTCAGCTACCTCAAATTTCTGATATATAAGTTGTCGCTGGAGTTGCTATTTGCTGTAAACTTGCATTAGTTCTAGAATCCTGACTCTTGTGAATGGAGCAACAAAACTTGGGAGGGGCTATCCATTGCCTTTGGTAGCATCCCTATTGTTAGTGGGGATACTCCTAAGACATCAAAAAAAAAAAAAAAGAGAAGGAGAATGGTAAACTTGATTTAGTTTACCAAACAAAAAAAAAAAAATCTCCGGCTCCAGCTCGGGCTCGTTTTGACCGAGCTTGAGCTCAGATTTAACCGTTAAAACGCATTTATGATCTTATTGTAGCATAATGAATCGGGTTCATATTTGACCCACCCATCATACACAAGGTCAGATCATGCCTGTTCGAAGCTTTACAGGTTGGGTCGGGTCAGCGAGGAACGGCCCTTTGCCCTTTGGTTCCTGGCTCTATACATCTAGCTTGAACCATCCACTTTTCTAAACTGCCACATTAAACTCAATAGGACCCTCCCAGTTCACTTATATATTCCCAATTGACCAATCTTCGCTCCCTATCAGTTACATATATAAGTCTCTCTTATTCATTTATGCTTGAATGTTCTTAATTTTTTGGACAAGAGTTCTAAAATTGAAATCTCAATTGTCGTCTTATTTTTACACTATAATAATTTCATTAAGTTCAATTTAGCTCCATTAAATTCGGTTCAGTTCTGATTAATCAAATTCAATTCAATTTAGCTCCATTATAGAGTTCAATTCGGATTAATTAAATTAAATTAAATTCAGCTCAAATTTGCTCTCATAAGTGTTAGTCAAACATCCAATGTGACTTAGTCTTGTTGAACTCTTATTCAGGTAGGGCTCGTTTGGTATCAGTGTTGGTTTTTAGTTTTCAGTTTTTTTGAAAACCAAGATCCA
>CAAKMY010034899.1:0-21491 GCA_901111285.1 Corrigiola litoralis | reverse complement strand
AATTATTATCGATTCATTGATAAAAAATACTGATGGTATGATTTTAACTCACAAGTTTCTTAGAATGAGTAATAATGATTGAAAAATTATACTACACGAAAGGTAAAGTTTCTATTATTTCTTTTTGAAAAATTTCAATAACAGCTGTATATGTCTACCCACATAATTTAAATTCTTCTCTTTTTGTCGAGCTTCTTTTTTGTGGTCCAAAAGGAGATCCGCATTCTAGCTTTCACATGGGTAAGCAAAGAATGAATGAGAAAAGGTTTGTAAGTATTTTACACAACTATAATTTTTTATATAGTAACATGACTATTTGGCTGTAAAAGGCTCGATTATTTTTATTTTATTTTGGTATTTGATAAATATGAAAAAGTTGAAAAACTTCTCAATAGTTATTGTAATGATTAATAAGTTTACCGTTACATGATTAAATTAGCTAAAAGATGTTCTTAGTTATTCATTTATTATTATTGTTATTTATGTGTGGTAATTAATGTTACCATTTTCTAATTCTTTTTACTTTAACCATATGGGTAGATTTAGTTATAGGGACCCCATTAAACACGTAAGCGTTTATTGGACACCAAGTGGCAATACACGTGGAAATCTCATGGCATCTTAATGCCTTTTAATAGTATTAGTATAGATAGATTGGATAATAAGTTTTTCTAATATGTCGGACGTAGTACGAAGATTGCAAAGTAACTGAGCAAATAGTGACAATATTTTTTTTTTTGGTACAAAGCAAGTAGTGACAATATAACTAAACGTTGGAATTCATTAGCAGTTGAAAGTCATTGCAAGACACTCCCTTATTAATATGTCACGTACTCATTAGTGAGAATATATGTTATCCACATTTCAGATTTCCTACTTTTTTTTTCCTCCGACTCTTCTCATTTTTCATTGCCATTTTATTTGTGAGTATTAATTGTTATAGTTTTAGTAGGAAAATAAGATGGCGTTACTGAATGGTACATAATTTTTTTTTAACAGAAGTAAAGGAATATTACATAATAGTGTTTAATACAACAAAATTAAAGTTTAAACCATTACATAACAGAAAACTAGTAGAGGTAAGATCATCAACAAGATACATCTTCTTAGCCAATATCGTACTTTCTTGCCACGAAAGATCAATATGAACTGGACAACTCTTTCTCTTTGCATTGCTATGGGTAAACATGCANNATGGGTAAACATGCAACACAAACATACGTTACGAGAACGTAGAAAATAAGACTTAGTCTTCCAATTACTTGGAATAGGGGAGAAAGAACGTAAGCTCATATTGTGGTCCTTCATGGAAGTTCACACTTTATGGAAGAAATCAAAGGCTCTTCTAACACCACCCCACAACTCGGGATTAACTGTTGCCGTTGCTTTGCCGGAGGAGAAGACACAAGCCAGCCTTAGAACATCCATGTTCGTCAACATGATATTGGAGACACTATGACTTGAAACCCCGAGATGGGACCCTAAACCAAAAGATCTTATTCGGACCAAATTTTTCCTAAAAGTCCTTACCAAAGAATAATTCAGAAGACCATGACCATAATCCACCATTTTACACATCGAGGCTGAAGGTAATAGCCTATGGATTGGGGACTTATGTGAAGCATGGGGAGGTCTACCTATAAGGAAGTTAGGAAGATTTGTAGCCCTGATTCCCGGACCTCTGTTAAACCAAGTGCACTTCACTCTTCTTTCAATCGGGGAAGACAATTTAATCAAGAAGTTATACATCAACTCATTACCATGTAAAAACATGGAGTCAGTAGGAGAACAAGTGCTAACAGGACAAAGGCGACCAAAGAAATTAGAACAATTCAAAGAATTATCTAATCTCTTGCCTTGAGTGTCACTATTCACTTTACTTGCGTGGTCTATTGTGGAGGACGATCCATCAGCTATAATGGCTCGAGTCCTCGAAATTTTCCCCCTACGCTTCCTTTTCCTATGTTTCCTCCTCTTAGGACTACTAGCGCACGTCTCGCACTCCACATACGTAGTTCTAAGGGTTCTAATTGTCAACAGTGAATGTTGAAATTGTTGATGAAAGCTCACCTCTTTACCTTGAAGGAGCATTTCATAAAGTTGCTCAGGAACCCTTATAGATTGACCTCCTTTCTTATTCGAAAACTCAAGCTTTCACCCAGTAGTACTAAAGCAAACATCCTTATCACATAGCCCCTTCAACACCTCCTGATGAACACCTTCAGATACAATAGTGTCGCCCCCTTGAAAACACTCAAAATCCATACACTCAACATACACCTCCTTGTGATCCACACTAGGAGAACAACCCTTTAAAGAGTCAAACCTCCCACACTTAACCGAATCACCTACATACTTGACCACATCCAGAGGATTATCTTCAGCAACCAAAATGACAGCATTGCCTCTACCAGGTCCACTACCTTCAAGGTCATCTGACCTATTAAACCGTCTACCTCTCTCCTCGACATCCTCACATACACTAGACGTAATGAGAGCCCTCTTAATGGTACAGAATTTGGGTGCAACTTTTCTTATAGTTTTATTTGTGAAAACGATATCACATGTTAACAAGAGACTTTTAACCTGAAAATCGTTTAAAAATGGTTTAAACAAAAAAAAAAAAGTGGTAAGGCAAATTCGAGAAATTGTATCAAATTGTCACGGCAAGCTCGTTGTCTCATCATAGGGTACGGTAAACCGACCGGGATAGATTACAGTATGTACAAGTAATTAGAGTCACATGACTACATTGGCTAACCATACAAACTTCTATAAATCCGGTAGCGAATTGTTTCTCTACCTATTCCTTAGTCTTAAGGGACCACTCAAGTCTCATTCAACGAATTTTTTGTTTCACATATTTACTTTCTATCCTGAGGGAATTATATGTTCGGCTATTTTGCGATAAATTCCAAGCATGTCTTTCTACGACCATGCGAAAACATCCACGTATTCCTGTAGGAGTTAATCGGGAGCGCTCTTCTGGTGAGAGTGATAAACTTATTTTCAGTTGTCTAGGTTTGTTTTCTATCCTTTTCTCTATTATTTTAGTTTCCTCAATTATATATAGTAGTTCGATTTTCTTGTTCATCAAGTGCTTTTATTACTTCATCTGGCATGGTTACTTCCTCATCATATATTAGAATCATTAGGGTCATTAGCGTCATTAGATTCATTTTGATTTGTTGTTGCATTAATGGAAGAGTCACATTTGTGATAAATTTTAGAGTGCATTGCATTGAAATCTGAAGTGAGTACACTGAATATGGTACCGATGGACTCGTTACTAGCTAATACCGCGGAGTCTGGGACATTACCCTTCTTCGAAACAAAGAAATGAAGAAAACTCAAAGTTTTCCTAGACTCGATCTTTTGAAACTCTATGATATCTTGGGAAGTCGGGTCAAAGCGTGCAAACTCTTCTTTCTCTACAGTAATGATGTACACGACCTGCCGCTCTAGAGTAGTCCATGTGATGGTCTTTTGCCTATCATCTTGGCTCAGTGTGCAAGGAGAGATCGATGAGATCTGCAGGCTTGGCCTCCTTTTTCTTCAAAGTAGCTCCAACCCTGTCTTTAATAGGCTTAAGTTTCATCCTAATTAAATAAGAGACCCATAACAACATAATCTAAGCACTATGAAGGTAGATATGCATCTTCTTCAAACAGTTCACCGTCGTTGAAGAATTCGAATCCTAAAACGATTGTTCCAAGTAAGCAAGAAAGTGTGGTTTTGGGAAACCATAGTAAGTGAAAAAAATCCCCTTCTCTAAGATACTAACCATTCAAGGATTTTGAAATTGGCTGTAAAGGAGAATGAAGGGCTCTACCTTTCTTAGCCCAAGTGTTCTTTTTTCTACACTAATTTTCCACCTCCCATATGTGAAGAGGTGTAGGCTCATATCCTAATCCAAAAGGATAGATGTTGGATTTACGAATGAGTGAGGTTATAATACCATTAGCGTTTTTGCCCATTGGTAGACCTGGAAAGTATCCTTTGTTACACATTATCACATTTATTCTTTTATGTGAGTAATGGTCAAAATCGAAAGGCACCTCGTTAGATTCGAGCACACTAATGGTTCATAAGCCCCAAAGGTTAAGGTCATTCTCTTTTAGCTCAATCTTGAGTAGAGAATCGTCGGCTATCACTTATACGGGAGATGCCTCTAAAGTGACTGGAACTCCTTCCACAATCAATTTAACTTATGGTGGAGAGTTTATGGCACTGCACCTGTATCGGGGATCCATGGTCGTCCAAAGTAACATATTGAACGTCACTAGGATGTCAATGACCTGACATTCGGTATTTCTTTGTAAAGGTCTGGTAGTCAGATTTATGTGAACACTTCCAGCGACTTCTACATAAATAAATGAATATCACACTATGTCACTTTTAGTTCTCTTTTTATTTTCTTCACTTCTTCTTCTTCTTCACTTCTTCTTCTTCTTCTTCTTCTTCTTCTTCTTCTTCTTCTTCTTCTTCTTCTTCTTCTACACATTTCTCTCATTAAAACACTCAATTAAGAATATTCTATTCAAACGTTTTTCTTTTGTTAGTTGAACCTAACATATTCTGGCAGTTTTTCGGATTAGTGTCCTTGATCTTATCACTGAATAATACTTACAATTTCAAAACTACGTTGTATTACTACACTATCTACTTGTACAAATGTGTAATGAGCATAATTATATTACTTCAACAAATGTGAGGAGAAAACACCAATTAACTTTCAAATCTAATGAATCATATATCTCATATTCAATTCTCATAGCCGGATAGTAGAAGGGTATCCGTTTTTTCAAGTAGGTAAAGAGGGACCCTTACCAGGTCGGCCCATCTCGGGCTAATATCAGTATTTGATACTCTAATTGTATATATACTAGGTTTATTATATCAGTTATGTTTGACCATATTCTCCCTAATGAATATGAAAGCATGTACATTTGTGGATCCAAAATTTGTGTAGCACAATCACAAACAAAAAAAAAATCAGTTAAGAAAAAAATTAGCTCAAGGTTATAACTCTATTATCCAATATTGAAGTTGGAGTTTCCACTGATTTTGTGTGCACATATTAAAATAAAATAAAAAAATAGATCAGAAATGAGATGACCAACACGTTCATGCCCCTAAACGGCTAAACCAACATGATTATCTTTTATTTTCCACCCCGTTTTACGTGGTGAACACCAGCATTTCAAAATTTAAAGAAACGGATATAATAACGTAGTCCTGTTTGTTGCATGATTTCTCTTAACTGGCAGGTTATCACCCCGATTATATAGTCAGGTGTTAACTGCCTGCTGCAGTTTCTTTCTCCTTTCCCACGAATAACCTTCCTCCTTCGTTTATGTAAAACACACATTATTCAAGAGTTTTCACATGCCTTCTTCTTTTCCTTGATCATATTTTACATTTCTACGTACATTGTTTACAAGATTTAACTTGGCAGCATTTTGATCAAATATACATTGAACCATTCTCCTTCACCCTTTTTTTTTTTATCGTGGGCTATTATAAGCCTACGTGAACGTCCATACAAATATCATTGGTCCTCCTTTATTTCTGACTACTCTATGTTTTGGCGTTCTTTGTCATCATTATTCTGCTTTTGTCAGGTTAGCAAAACGTACCAACCTTTTTCAGGGTAGACGTAAATTTTAGATATTAAGGTCTTTGCGTACAAATGAAGAATTAAGTTACTTATGCTGCCTAGTTTATCATTTATCATTAGTATAACGTCAAGCTAAGCAAACAGGGCATTGTGTTAAAGAAAAGAGTTGGTGCTTTTGAGGGTTAAGATGATAGATTTAGTTACAAGTTTTTGGTACGCCTTGCTTTAACCATGTATGTAATTTCCAGTGTTATAGTATAGTTACAGAAAGATGGGTTAGTTAGTTGACAACTTTACATACATGCACGATCACCAAAAAATTTCACCAGCATTTTCTTTGATCAACAAGCTCTAGTCAATTGGTTTCCATGGTACGTCTGCACGTTTGAGTTATTCAGTTTTTTTAGAGTCGTTATGGCATGCTTCATATTGTATTGCTCTTGATATCAGGTATTCACAAGTCATGTATCAATTTTGTAGAAATAAGTCATACAAAATTGAGCATGGGTGACGGTCCATGGCTTGTGATAATTTCTTTTCTGGAGAGGTATCTTTGAAAAAAATTCACTTGAAGCAAGGCTATAGAGTTCAGTCTTCAGTGTATGCTGTCATTAGTGCTGCTTGAAACAGATAGAAGTGGAATATTTATTCTTAATAAGATTTATCTGCTTATGTAGCCATGAAGGAATGTCTGATCACTGATCAACCAATGCAATTAAGGTGTATAGTGTTCAGTGTATGTTTTCATAAATGCTATCAGCAACAGATAAACCTGGAATATGTATTCTTAATAGAATTTATGTGCTTATGTAGACGGGAAGAAACGTCTGATCATTGATCAAGCAATGAAAGGTGTAACATTGGTTTTAATGTTTAACAGGATAAAATGACAACAGCTGAGATGCGAGCATATAGTATTCAATCTCATGGAGCTACATTAGCAAGGACACATCTGCATGATTGGGTTATTTTGTTACTTCTGGTGGTCATAGAAGTCATTTTAAACATCATAAACCCGTTCTACCGTTTTGTTGGAAAGGGTATGATGGCTGATCTTAGGTATCCATTGAAACAGAATACGATTCCGATCTGGTCTGTTCCTGTAAGTTACTTTTTGGAGTAGTTTCTGTATTTATTAACTAGCTCTGTATTGCATAAAGACAGCAAAGACACTGAAACTAACATTAAGCACTCTATTCGTATTGTGCAGATCTATGCAGTTGTGCTGCCTATAATCATTTTCAACATTCGATACTTCAAGAGAAGAGATGTCCATGATTTACATCATGCTATCCTTGGTATAATTATAGTTAGAAATTACTAAACAATTGTAGTCTTCTGTTGAAACAAAAGCCAGGATTACAAAAGTTAGACTTACGAGTGGTCCTTTGAAGTGCAGGCATCCTATATTCTGTGCTCATTACCGGGGTAATAACAGACGCGATAAAAGATGCAGTTGGTCGCCCCAGGCCGAACTTCTTTTGGCGTTGCTTTCCTGATGGCCTAGACGTATGATTGCGCTTCTTACGTTTTATTTTGTATAATCCCGAACCATAAACTTGACTTCTCTTGCAAACCTGAACCTTACAACATGACTGTAGCGAGTAGTTGGGGGTTTTCCAGAGATATTCAGACGTTACTAAAAAAACTTGAACAAAAAGCTGTAATAAGACACTAAATTTTAACTTGAGTTTTCTCATCCTTTTGGTGCAGTTCTATGATCGTTTTGGTGATGTGATATGCCATGGGAATCCTGCTGTTATAAAGGAAGGCCACAAGAGTTTTCCCAGTGGTCACACCTCATGTGAGTATCAGCAGTTATTGAATAGTTTTATATAACAATTACTGTTTTCGCTTCAAAGACACCTGCTAGTTGCCCTCTATGTTGCTTTGCTATGCAATAATGCAAGGCAGTGTTACACTGCACCAGTTCGATCAGCCTTACTTCAGTTGATTATTTTGTCTAATGTGTTTCTGTTGGATAGTATGGATTTAAAGATAGGGAGAAAAAAATTGGGAGTATTTGTAGAGAAGGAATGATTTCTTTGATTATTAATCACAATGTCTGTGTGTAATACAGTAAACTGATTTCCGCAAGTTATATATAGCCCAAATTGTGCCTATAGATTGCAAATGGATTTTCAGATTTATTTTGGATTTGGGTAAAGATTTTGAGGTCTGCTGGATTATCAAGGTCGAGAGAGAAACGGTAGGGGAGGCCCATAATCTGGCAACTTCGTGAAGGAAGGCGCAAATTAAGACTTCCTTGATGCCTCAAGGAGCTGGATCTTGATTTTAGTTTCATTTCTGTCATTTGATCTTTGTAAAAAAAAAAAAAAAAAGTTATATATAGCCTAGACAGTTTGTTATGGAGCTAGTAGAAAGGAACTCTATAGAACACTTATTAAAGCTAGGAGTAAGTCTCATACTTTCATCTTCCTAACTGATGAAGATATATTACCACAGAATTAATCTCAGCAATGAAGTAACGAATTATGGTAAAGTCTTATATGCTTCACCAGTTTCGTTTCTAACTTTGTTTCATTTCAGCTTCTGTACTTCCAAAAATATGATAACTCAATTTTCCGTAACATGAAGCAAATTGGATTTAGTAATGCATAATCATGTTAATACACAGTAAAAAAAGTTTTGTGCCTACAGGGTCTTTTGCAGGTCTTGGATTTCTGTCGTTATATTTGTCAGGCAAAATTCAAGCATTTGATCGAAGGGGCCATGTCGGCAAATTATGTGTTGTAATCCTACCTCTCCTTCTAGCAGCACTTGTGGGTGTTTCTCGAGTTGATGATTATTGGCACCATTGGACAGATGTTTTTGCTGGAGCTCTGATAGGTACGTTCGTTTACATCAGCAGTTGTAATGGCATGCTATTATTGTAATCGAATTGTAGATTGTTTCTAGGATATCTATTCGCCTTTATGCAGCAGACTCTATCATTATAAAATAGTGTTCATATGAATCATGAATGAATTACTTTATAGCTAAGGTAAAATGTATATTGAAAAATCATCTACTTTCTTCTTGGTTTATAAATTCAAGCAGACATTTCTCAGAGCACTTGATTTTCATTTCTTGGTTTATAAATTCAAGCAGACATTTCATAGCTTTCAACATTGTTAAGGATCTTAACATATGCTCTTCTGCTTGTGCAGGTCTTACTGTTTCTTTCTTTTGCTATCTCCAGCTTTTCCCTCCACCACATCGTACCAAGGGTGAGTATTATCCTCATTTTCAGGTTTTGCAAGTGCTCTTTGTGATATGAAAAGAATACAAATCTTATGAATCATCAAAAGACATAAATCTTACATTAGTATTCATGCACGATTATTAACCATGTTATTAAGATTGTGAACTAACTACTGAACTTTAAGTGACTTAAAAATATACATGTTTTTCTATCAGTAGTAGAAATCATCAACTTACGATGGACTACTGTACAGGCTGGGGAACATATTCATACTTCAACGCCGTAGAAGAGGATACACGCCGTGGTACAACTCGCTTCGAGGCCGAGTCTGCAGAAAACAGCGGTCAACCATTGTCATTAGTACGTCAAAGAGAGGATCACAGTGTCACCATTGAATGACATCGTTTTTTGGCAGTTGCTTTAACCAGTTTGTAAATTATTTCTCCCACAGTCCCGTTGGTACATTCTTTTAATTCCTTTATGTTGTTGTATCATTTCACTGTGTAATATTTTATGTTGTGGGATTCGGGAGCTAGATGTGTCATTGAGATGTTTCTCATGGGGATACGTTATGGAGATGGATTTATGATGAAAATTTTGTAATTGAAGGTAAAAGGACTACCATGAAGTGGGTAAAGTGTATAAACTGAATCAGCACTTACCGAATTTACATAAACCGGATGCTCACAACAAACTACCCCATACTGTATCTAGACCAAAAACCATCTCAACAGACCACGCCACTGTTACAATTAGAGCGACTCTCATACAACTACAACACCCACGAAAATCCTTTAGAAAGTATTCAATAATTAACAATAACAAACCAACTCCTCCACTGATCTACAGTTCTACACACTATATACACGATGAAAACAAGGTCACTGCCGCATCCCACCTTCCATCCCATCTATATTTGGCCTAGAATCTCGCAAATCATTGACTGAACTCTGATCTATCTGGACCATTATGAGATTGTACATGTACACTTTCCAGCTCTGTAGTATGTATGCTAAGAGAATTGGCAGTGATATTTGAAGGCTGAACGCCATTTCTCGATTCTTCCAGCATGTGAAAATACGCATGTGGCCCCCAACCTGGACAATGAAACATCAGATTGTAGAATCACTGAAGCCAGAAATCTTCTACTACACAGCAATATAGAATCAAAGAAAGCCACAGTCTAAAGAAAAACATAAGCGAGCTATCCTCTTATTAGGATAGAAGCTTCAGATCTTGGCCAGATCAGACTGTACTCCTACTCAAGTTGTTCCTCTAATCAGGTCAAAGTGAGCTGCATGATCACTAATCAAAACAAGTGACACCATTATGTGTTTGGGCATGTTCTCCTCATCTTCTTTATACTTATTTTCAAATTAAATAAGAAAAGTTCAAAAAAAAAAAAAGGGAAAAAAAGTACAGAAAAACAAGTAAAAATAAGCAAACTTAAGCTTTTAAAACAACATGAATCAGGATAAATTAATAAAGTTCAGAAAACATAAGATATGATAAGATAAGCAAAAATAAGGTAAAGAGAAGTCCACTTAGCCTGAACGTTTTTCATTTAATAAACAAACAAGATCATTAAATAAGCTAAATGGAGGTCCCGTTTTGTTCAATTATAAAAACAGCATCTTCATAGTAATTTTTTACTAGATAATTACAAATATTAGCCATGTTACAGGTGGCGACTGTATAGCGATACCATAATAAGCACCAGAACAAGGCATCCCAAAAGCCATGCAGATCGAGTCATCCAGGCAGGCTAGGGGAATGCTTTCAAGCACGGCACTTTTTATCAAGCATTCGTAAGACTAATACAGCACTCTCCAATCCAAGTGGTGTCATAGATAATTAACGACGCAAGGTGACTGTACAACCAACTAAATTATCAGCTGCAAATTCCATGCTTACTTGCTCGCCGCTTTTCATCAAGTAGCTAAGAGTCTAAGACTTTATACAACAAACTCAAAATGCAAATTCCATATCTAAGCTAAAAACTCAATATTGGCTCAACTATTGCAGTAATTGGTTACTTATAGTATTAACCGGAAGGCTGAAGAGTCCCATTGTCCCTTAAGTCAGTAAATAACCACCCAGGGAAGGCCCGTGCTAATACAATGACTCCGAATGCAGTAAAATATGCTTTTTATCTATTTGGTTCGAGAAAAGCACAGTATATTGTATACGAGAGTGATTAGGACTGTAACCAAGGATTCAGCACGTCAAGAAGAAAGAAATGTAGCAGCAGCAAAGACAAAACACTGGTAAACGTAGGGAAAGCAAATCACCAGCAAAAACTATTAAGAATAAAATTCATAACTATCTAAGTCGCAAAGACATTTCAAAAGTTGAAAGGAATATAAGAAATAGAAGTTTGCATAATAGTCCTGATAGATAAGTTACTAATGAACAAAACTGCTTTTGTCTACCCTAAATATTAAAACACTTATCTAGGAAAGTACAAGCCTAACATATATTCTACATTACTTCCTATAGTAAACTTACATAACCAAAAAATTTACCATGTATTACATTAAATACAAAGAGGTTCAGCACATGTTAAATGAATTTGACGTCATCGAATCAAGCATTTTTCCCTCTTTCATCATCATCCTCATATAATAACATGTCATTGGCCCTTTATTGAAAAATTTAAAGTATATCCCTTAAACCCTTGAAGCTTTTACCTTTCACCAAAGACATAAAGAGCCCTTTTCGGTTATGAAGTAACCTTCCATGTACATTCCTCTTAAGGTTTAAAAGCTCATAGGTATTCGTCCAATCCAAATCCAGTGACAAGGTTTGAATAACCCTTTCTTACAGTATAGGGCAGAAATAGTGTCTTACGAAGA
This sequence comes from Corrigiola litoralis, assembly GCA_901111285.1. Lineage (NCBI taxonomy): Eukaryota > Viridiplantae > Streptophyta > Magnoliopsida > Caryophyllales > Caryophyllaceae > Corrigiola > Corrigiola litoralis. The sequence continues at coordinate 9,811 of CAAKMY010034899.1, read as the reverse complement.
TAAGCACTCAATTAGAACAAAGACAGCTGATTAAAAAAGGCTTCAGCCAAACATACATGAACTAGTTGGGAATCATTTGTTATTTAACATGTCATCTTATGGAGCCTCAAGATACCTTTTCTATTAGTTACCGAATATCCTTAGATTTCTGAAAACAGCTTAAATATCGAGCAACGGACAATTAGACAACAGATTTACAATGTAGCCTAACGGCACACCTTGAAAGAAATTTATGAAGATGAGAGGAGTGGAAAGGGTAACAAACAAATAGCCTAACCTCTGACAATTCAGACAAGCCAAATGAAAGACTCGTAGCACAAAATATTTTAGAAAAGGTTATAGAATATGAGTCAAGTCTTCAACCTAAAAGTAGTACAAGAACCTAGTTCTTTTGCCTCATAGGCTGAGACTAAGATCTTAAGTGGTATGGTGCCAGGTAAGAATCAATCACACAAACGAAGGAGCTTTTCAGTTATCAAAGAAGAAACCTTTTCATAACCAAGGTGTTTAGGGAGGAGAGGCAATCTCAAAAAGCTCGAATTCTCTCAATCTGGCTAATTGAACACGTTAAAGATGAAAGGAAAGACTAATACAATGAAATGGAAACAAATGTGAGCTTCAGCCCAGCAAATAAAGATATGTGAGCTTCAGATTACTTGACGTACTAGTGTCCTACAATTCCACTTTCAAAACCGCTTCAGAAATATTCTGGGCTCCTGACTTGGAAAACTTCCAGGGTCCAACTTCTAAATAGAAGGAAGTGCTTAACACAAGATATGGATCTAAGTTTCAGATTAAGCTTTCCTACCCATTTTGCCCAAAAATAATTCATCCACCATAGATCGCCAGTCTATCTCTTCATCAGCCTCTCATCCAGTTCACTCTAGGTATCATAGCCATACAAACTGACAAAGATCTTAAATCTTTATCTCTAAATAGAAGGAAGTGCTTAACACAAGATATGGGTCTAAGTTTCAGATTAAGCTTTCCTACCTATTTTGTCCAAATATAATTCATCCACCATGGATCGACAGTCTATCTCTTCATCAGCCTCTCATCCATTTCACTCTAGGTATCATAGCCATACAAACTGAGAAAGATCTTAAATCTTTATCTCATTTGGATGAAGTACCTAGTATTGACCCTTTAAGTTTTGTGATCGTATCTGTGAAAATTTGGTGGGAGCGCAGCTGAAAATGATTTGTAGATTTTGTTTAGGGAAGTGACAATGGTAGAATGTCTAGGTGATGTTATGCAGCATTAAGGGACTTAAAAGTATAAGGGGTGGAGACGTGAGGCCTCTAGGACCTAGAGAGCTCCTAATAGGGAAAAAATATGCTCTATCAGTATAAGAGAGTTTCTTGAATATACTTTCTGGTTTTATATATCTTAGTTCACATACTTAAAAAAGTATATATAACAATCATGAAGACATAACAAAAGTCATCATAAAGATTGCTATTAACTCCAAGTCATAAACTTCGAACTTCTTTCGAATTTAACTCATTGAGCAATCTCAAAGGTCTCAAACCGTAGAACTACTTTTCAGTTTTACTTTATAGTGTTGGCATGAAATTTCCAACAATATTATTAGTTTGCTCTTCAGGCATTTCACATCAACAATAATGGTATTTTCATTATTGTGAAGAGATCCATGTTAGAATCTTAAATGGTACAGAAAAAGTATTATTCGTGATGCAGTGGGCATAACAAATTAGATAAGATGTAATGATATTTAAGTGAGCAACTGAGCAAAGATAAGTGAATTAGATGGAAAAAGCTATTCTGGAAGACCCTTCCCACCTTAGGGAGAGGACAAGAGAGTAATCAACACAGCCCAAAGAGAATGGTTATGGCTATCCTCCTCCCCCACCACACCACACAATCTGGGCAAAATAGCAGAAGCCAATGGTTTTGCAACCTTGCTCCAGAAAAACAAAAAAAACACGCAACACATCTTTTGTCCAATAGATGATAGATTCCTCCAATTATGGTGTTGACTCTAGATTGTAGAGTTTCTTTTATTGAACCCCTCATGAGTTTCTGCAAGAAGAGTTGCACTTGACCAGATAATCTGATAAAGGAACATGGCTAAAGGTTCTGTTACATTCCAGGTATTAAACCTAAATTTGAGTACTTAGGTTTGGCTACCCAACAACTTACATCTGGACAATAACAGATACTTGTGGGCAACTAGCAAGCTACAGAAGTAGATAACCACATAAATGTCCACAGGTGGAGCCGTAGAGGTTGCAATCGACAAAATCCGTTACATTTAGCACTCAATCTTTTTGGGCTCAACTTTTCTTGATTCCTAACAAAGTAATAAAGAAGGTTGAAAGCCTTTGCAGACCATTGAGCTGGGCCTCAGGTTACTACGAAGACCCTAGTGTCTTGGCCGTCAACCAGTAAAACATACTTTCTCAGCTGAAGGACTTACCATCATGCAACTGAAGTTCCAAGTTCAGCAGCTATCTAAAGCTTCTCTAGTTTGCAGCAGCAAAGAAGGATAAACTGTTGATAAAATGGATTTATAGTTACTAACATCTAAGCTAATTCAGTAAAGGGAATACCGGTCCCAGCCACAATGTCATGAATAGTGAGGAAGACTTTGCCTGACAGGGAGCATTTGACTGTGGTAATATTGGAATAGGTTGTAGGGAATAACAAGTTCTCCATTGAAATAGCTAATGATTTATTGAAAGAACCTGTTGCCTCAGTTCCTTGGAGAAACATCATGTGCTCCGATGGTGCTGATCCTCGCACTAAATGATCATTTGGCTCAGATTATAGGGATGAGCTACAGAGGATAGGCTGCTAAAGATTGAAATCTCATATATGCCACAATGTGGTTGTGAAAGCACTGATGAGAACATCGAACATTTACTTTTTGATTGTCAATAGAGCAAAGCAGTGTGGGGCAGGATCTTCACTTGGCTAAGGGTAAATAGACTAGCTGGTAGCTGGAGTGATATGGTATCAGAAACACCAGTGTGTTGCTCTCAAAAGGTGTCACTGATTGAAGATATTTGTTACCTATACTTTTTTGGAATTCGGAAAGAAAGGTATGCACACATATTTCGAGGATAGGTTGACTATTCAGTATTGAGCTGAGGAAGTGGCAAATTAAGTATATATTCTAGCTAAACCAGTTAAGCAATTCCATCAGTGGCCCCACAAAAAGCAGACCATTTCTGAATACTAAGAGCCCAACCCATGATTTATCTATGATTAAGTCACATATTGTTTCTTTCTATTTCCTCTAACTAGGTAAATTCATAGTTGTGGTGGAGGTAAAAAGAATAGTGCATCAGGCGATAGCTATTTAAAAACACAATTATACGATAGAATTCTACATCAATATAACGCAAGAATGTTGACACACAATCATTCACTCAATGTAGAAACTAGGGACAAAATACAAGTATAAATGACTCCTTTTTAACCAGGTCAACAACCATTTTGAGAGAGAAAAGCAATTCCGATTGAAGAAACTGGAGCCAGAAACAGATAACTGAATCAGAAATAACGAGGACTTACCATCCACATGATATGGTGGCGGAAAAAACTGCAGGTAACAGAATGAAGCAATTACTGTGCCTGCATAGAAAGACAGGATTCGTAAATAATTAAAAAAATTATTGAAACGAGGAAAAAAGTACGCCACCAGGTTCCTGTGAAACAAAAAATTAGATAAGAGCTTCCTGTGATACATAGAGCTGAAGATACGGATTACAAACCTATCAGACCTCCGGCAAATACATCTTGCCAGTGATGCCAGTAGTCATCAACACGGGAAACTCCCACCAGGGCAGCACAAAGTATTGGCAGAAAAACAAGGCAAAGCTTTGCAATATGTCCCCTGCGATCAAAAACCCTAATTTTCCCGGATATGTACCAAGCTAGGAAAGTCAGACCTGAAAAAGACCCTGCAAATGGACGAGCAATCATTCAGCAATCCCCACACACTCCTAAAAGAAAGTTCAAATAGTTAGAAAGCAACTGACAGCAAATCTTAAATAGACAGTAAAACATGACACAGTACACTTTCCAAGTAAGTGGACCGCATAGACCAGAACAAAGTCTAACCAGAACTGAGGATGCAACTTACAGCACAAAAAGCACATAATAGTACAATTAAAAAAACAATAATATAATTTATTATAGATGTGTAGCTTACATGAAGTATGCCCACTTGGAAAGCTTTTATGACCTTCTTTGATAACACTCTTTAAACCAGTACACATAACAACCCCTGTGACATTGTTGAACACCTGAGGAAAAACAAGTTTAGAAGAAGACTTGAATAGGAAGTCCACACTCCTGATACCACAATTGCATTTATTACTGAAATGTAAACCCACTAGAAGTGAACATGAAAAACCTACCCCTGTCCCATTAGGAAAGCACCGCCAGAAGAAATCAGGACGAGGTCTACCAACACCATCTTTAATTGCATCAGTTATGACAGCAGTAATAAGGACAGAAAATAGGAGACCTAAAGATATACAACATGGAAATTTAGTAATGCGGAACAAAATAGTGCAGACGTCCTATGTAAATCACAGCAAACAAATATGTACCTAGAGTTGCTTGATGGAAATCATAGACATCCTTTCTGATAAAATAGTAGATCAGAATGACGAAGAAGGGCAACAAGATTGCGATAAACTGCAAAGACAAAAAGAAAAAAGGAATATGTCACTTTGTTTGCATTTTCTACTGCTAAGTAAGTTATGTCTCGTGTCAGTCATACAAGGTCTAACATACCGGGACCGCCCAAAAGGGAACTGTATTTGCTTTGAGAGGGTACATGAGATCTTCCATCATCCCCTTCCCGACAAACCGGTGGAACGGCTCGATAACATTCAAGACTCCATCGATTACCACAAGAAGTAAAAGAATGAGCCAATCATGCATATGTACTCTAGCCACTCGCACTCCATGGGATCTCAAGGTGTGAGCGCCAAGCTGAATTTCAGGCATTTTCACCAACTACACAAAGAAATGTTCTAATCAGAAACACACAAAAATCTGAACACTCTACATCACAATGTTAAAGAATTCCAAACAGTCGGGAATCATAACCACATGATATTGGTCATTCTAACAGTACATAAGATTCATTACCACAAATGTCATAAATTTACTGATTTTTTTTATTCTTTTGGGAGAGAGCACACAAAGTCGCATATAACCCCCTGACTTCTCATTTAAGGGGACGACACTCCTAACCCACGCAAGCACCTATTGATTCATACTGTAATCAACTTATTTAATTCAATGAGCAGACAAATAACTAACTCGCCTTTCATCTAAAAAGCATGCTAAAAAACAATCATCGAGAAAGAAGAAACAGTCATACAAAAAAACACCAAACTAATCAAAAGAATTGCAATATTCCCAAAAGCTAACCCAAAATACTCAACAGAGCATTTCTTACAAGATAACCCAGATTCTGTTCAACTTTCTTCACAACCAGATGTGAAAGTGGGGTTACAAAGTTCAAGCTTAAACTATGTTACAAACAAAAAAGGTAACACCTTGAAACTCCCGATAGAAGTTTCACACCAAACCCACAAAAAAAATCACCCTTCTAAAAAAGAAATTTACAAAAGTGAATGCTCTATTCTGAAGAAAACAAAAGCACACTACTTTTTCAACCCAATAAGGAAATACCCACCAAAAGTTTCCTTATTGGTCAAAAATACCCAAAACATGAAACTCATTTTCACACATATGCCACTTCAGTCCGAACCTGTCACAATGGTAAACTCGGTTTATCTAGAGCGCACTAAAGGTAGCGGCTACAAGTTCTCACGCTATACACATGAAAGCAACATATATATTACTACTAATACATAAGTAACACGCCATTTAATAAACAGAACCAGCTCAAGTGGTTAAAGCTCTCTTAGCCAATCAAGAGGAGTTGGGGTTTCGATTCTTATCAGCGACTTTGTGCGCACATTTCAGACCAAGAAAAAAAAATGTAACATGCCATTTAATATATAAGTGGTCAAGTCCAGCAAGACATGCTTACCAAAGACTGATGGACAGATAAATTTTCTCCACCTTGACTAATGACCATAAAATCATAAGTTTTCTGCTCAAAAAAAAAAAAAAAAAAAACTGGGCATATCACATAAAAATACTAGAGAAGTATTATTGGTATGAATGAGTTTCAGGAATAATACCTTCCACTAAACTGAGTGACAGAAAGAAAAGAGACTACTAGTTCAGTTTTGGGCAATCACATAAAGGTAGATAAGAGAGAGACAGATTTGATGTGGTAAAATAGAGACATGTTAGGATACAGCGCATGTAAGGTGGATTATGATAAAGCCATAAAGGTCACTGTCCTTATTATTTGACTGGTGTTAGTATCTGGATTAGACTAATCTGCATAAAATAACAAAATAGTTGTATTAATAAGACAAGTATGTAAAGTTATTGAGTACAAAAAAAATGGTCATGGGGAGAATATCGATCTCGATTTTAAATTTGTCACAGCGCCCGATGATCAAAGGTGTAGGGCCGCTACACACCGTCGGCTAATCCATCCGAAAAGCTCGCACTCCCTCTGTCCCAATAGAATAGTCTTATATCTTTTTATGGTGTCTTAATAGAATAGCCTCGTTTTCTTATTTGGTAAAATTTTGCACACTTTTATCACATAAATACCCTTACTTTTGGGTTGTGAGTTTGTGACTCACCCATGTGTTATTCTTTCTCCTTAATATTGCATGTAGGACCTTTTATTATTCATTTTTCTTAATCTTTGTGCCAAAAGCAAATGGGGCTATTCTATTGGGACGGAGGGAGTAGTTGTGTAGAATTTTTTTTTTTTTATAGATAAAAAATATTAGGTTGAACCATGAGTGTAGTTCCAATCTACGGAATCCTTCCTTAGAAGGAGGTGCAGTTCAGAATCCATAACTAAGAACATACAAGGTATGGGGGAGAGGCATAGGAAATGGCCTAGTAAAGCTAGATGATCTGCTATTTAATTCTCTTCCCGAAAACAGTGATAAATGTTGATATTTGCGAACGAGCGCCGAAATCAGAAGCTCGATCTCGTATGGTACCTTCCGTACACTCCGAACCGAATTGATGACGCATAAGTTATCTCCTTCGATAATGATATTATAGTGATTCACGCTCTTGGCTTGAATAGGCGCATCCTTGAGCGCGAGAGCTTCCGCTTGAAGAATGGAGAGAACCCCAACATTTCTACAGTCGAATGAGATAGGTGCACTAGTAGAAACCCGAATAATAAAACCTGAAGACGAGTGACCGGACCCCAATCTAGAACCATCAAAATTGAGTTTCACGAACCCGTGTTGGCGATAATAGTTTTTTGGTTTCGTTGTGGTTGGTGTCGCAAGTTTCTTGCGACGTATTTGTTGTTGCTTGGTGTTGCGTTTGAGTATTTTGGTTTAGTGTCGTTATGTTGTTATGTTGTTTTATAATCCTTTGCTAGACTTGCCAAAGGTTTTGGCGAGAGATTGTGTTTAAAGGAATATCGGAAGAAATATCAATGATGTCAAGCGAGTGATCTGATACTTCAGACTCAAAAAATTGGGCATTTAAAGTCAAATTAGCCAGAAACCAAGCTTGATTAGCCATGATTCTACCAAGCTTGGAGTTAATTGTATGAGGAGGGTCTTAGTTATTCCATTAAGTGTAATAAAAACCTAAAATAGGGATATCAATAAGGCCAGTTCTTAAAAAACAATTCAAAAATGTTTGTCATATCATTGATGTTTGCAAGAGAATTGTTGATCCTCTAACACTAAAATCCTCAAGACAAAGCCATATAGTACTAATATTATGAACTCCGGAAATAAGGAAATTCCAAAACTCCTTCTTAACACCAACATCATTAGAGGCATAGTAGAAAGTTTCATCACACGAGAAACCAAAAAAAATGGATAAAGCAAAACAATGTATAACTCGAGTTACATGAGTAGCTATAAGATCAAAATCAGGGCTATTATAGATAATCCATATTCTATCTTTGTAATGAGCTTGGTATTTAATAGAGACATAAAATTTTCTAACGATTATTTCAGAAATAGCGTAACTCTTACATTTTTCAATTCTAATTTTAAAGTAAAGCAGCTAGATTAACGTTATTTATCCACATACAAGTAAGCACTTCATGCCTTTTCTCAAGGCTCATTCATACCTGTGACATTTCAAAATGCATGATAAGTCAAGAGATTTTATCTTAGTCAGGTAAATTAAGCTATCCCCTCTAAGGAAATCCTCTTGTAAATCATAACCTGGATAACATTTAATAAATCGGCAAAAGCATACCTAAGAAACAACATCCTCCTAAGACTCCTTAGTTCTTTTGAAAAAGGACAGAGTTTCTATTTAAATTTCAAAAAAGTCACAAACCAAGGAGCTTAGAACTAACTCCCTTTTGGGAGTTAATCCATCAAACATTTTATTACATTAGCCTCATGCATATTAATTCTAACTAAGTACATCCTAACACATACAATATACTTAACTCTCTACCAATATAGCTAGTAGAACGACAAGAATTAGTAAACACTCTAGAATTCCTCTCTTGCCAAACTTCAGCAATGGCAGTAATCAGGAGCATATGAGCCATTTCTTCTTCCAAGCAGCACCCCTAGTATATACCTCTTAAACTAGTCAAGTTCATGCCTCAAGCTAAACACATTTCGTAGTATTGTGCCATAATAGAAGTTGTTGCCAAATGCTCCTAGAATATGAGCAATCAAAGAAGAGGTGTGTGCTGGTCTCACAATCAGAATGGCAAAGGTAGCATCTATTAACAATAGCCATGCCTCTGTTTCTAAGGTTGTCAATTGTGGAGAGTTTCCTCTGAATGAAAAGAGCAACATTGAATGATTGACTGGGAAGATTTGCATAATCTCACACTGTTATGCTCCAATATTTAACCGAAGAGGGAGTTCTATAGAAATTGTAAGCCTTGGACACCTGCAACTTATTGTTGATGATCCATGAGTGCAACATAACCTGAGATTGCAAAATTCCTCCAGCTTGAGTAATCAAGTTGTCTCGAACAGAAAGGATGTACTTCCATGCCAAAGAATCATCAGACTTCTTTAAGACACTCCAAATTGTAGCATTACCAAGGGTGTAGCTTCTAATCCATCTACACCAGATATTTCATGTGCAGAATGAATCTTCCATAGCCACTTAATCATAAGAGCTTTATTCCAACTCAGGAGCTCTTTGATTCTCATGCCTCCTTTCTGCTTTGGATGACAAATGGAGCTCCAACTCATAAAAACAACATTTCTATACTCATCAGAACAAGCCCATAAGAAGTCCTTGCAAACTTTCTGTGAGCGCAACGGGACCCCATTTTTCGCAAAGGCTTTGATTAATCGCCTTGTTATTGAAGGTAGGAGGGTCATGCTCGGGAACCACCACTTAGGGGCAGGTGCTGGAAGGGCTATGGGCCTTTGACCAGTCCTTGGACTTCTCGGTTCCCAGCTTTTCAGTGGCTGAGTCCTATTGCAGATTGGCAGAAATGAAGGGGGGTGTGCCAAGCAAGAACATAGGAGAGCCAGGCTTGAGCCTTTGCACCACCAGTGGTGGGGCAAAGTGCCAGGGGTGGCTCACCAGGGGGGAGGCAGTGCGGTGCCTTTGCCCCTCTGCAGTGTTGTTTCGGAGTTAGAGTCGCCACCAAGAACTTTCGGTGTCTTGAAAAACCGTTTGCCTTTCAAATCTAGCCTCGTAGACCAAAAGGGACCACGAGATGTAGAATTCGAGGTGGGGCAGCAGCTCGAATCTGAGCACCTCA
>CAAKMY010034893.1:0-15495 GCA_901111285.1 Corrigiola litoralis | reverse complement strand
GAACGCCCTTATTGACGATCCTTTATGTCAACAAAATTAAAGACTATTGGTTTAAATGTCAGCTTTATCTTTGAATTTCTATAGCTTAATGTTTGTTCGTTTAATTGTTGTTTTAGAGTGAAAAGGAGCAGGAAAGTGGCTTATTATTAAACTTAAGAAGCAGAAGTAAGATTGGCTTGGATAAAAGTCGTACTTTAAGAGATGGGAAAAACAAACTTGCTAAAAGTGCTTCTGATTTGTCAGAAGTACCGAGAGGTGCAAGTACTTGGTCCAGTCAGCATCATGCTTTTAAGACTTCAGATGATTCAGCCATTAGCTTGGTATTGTTTCGTACCTCTTATAATCATTAAATAGGGGTATCTGCTGAAGCAAAACAAGTTTCCAAGTGATTCTGAATTTGTGTTTCTGGCTTTCTGCTAATAGTCTGGCTGTCGATTACCACATTGGGACGATGATATATCAACAAGTGGACTTTCCGAAGTTGAAGAGAAGACTATAGAACCAGTTTCAGTGAAGAAGGTTTTACTTTCTTCTTATTTACTTCCTCCGATTCTTCTTATTCTTCCCACTTCTTTTTGCACATATGCCGATGCACATTTTATATCCTAAATATTTATAGTTACATGTTAGTCAATAGAACCTTAAGTGTGGCTATTGGAGTCTAACATTTTGTATTCTCAGGTAAGTCATTTGAAAGACGATTACGGCTCAACTGGTGGAATGTTAGAAACTGTCCGCACTGAAGTTAGACGTGCAATCTCTCATATGCAGAAAGACTTCCAAGATGTAAGTTTTGGTACTGGTCTCTAAAATGAATGTGTATCTTCTGTTTCCCTTTCTTTCTTCCTTTCTTTCTTAATTTACTTTTGTGTCGTAATTGCTCAAGTTGAATTTTTCCATCTTGTAGTGTCAAGTTGAGTTCTGTCTGATGCTGTACAGTTTGGTATATGTTGGGTGATAGATGTGCTAATCATCAATTAATATCAATGAAGAGTACACAAATATCTACGTCTCTTTCGGAAGACCTAGTCCTAGTAGCATTTGTACCTCCTTTTCATTAGAGCTGAAATTGTTTTAGAGGTGACCAAAGTGTATAAAAGTTAGCGGTGTTACCAGTGTATACCATCTAGAGAGAAACAAAGTGGACAGCAGGCAACTTTCCACTTATCAGTCTGGTCTCCCTTCTTCTGATTGTGATCAGATTGGGATGGCTAGATCTTATAATTAGCTATGTTCCTCTGACACTTCGGAAGTGTCTGACACGTTAGAAGGATCAGACATAGATACAGCAGGCATTTTAGGTTTTTTAACTAATTTTCAAGGATCATGTCTAAAGTATCCAAGTATAAGATATGGCCATACGAGTCTCTGAGACGGGTACAGCAAGGTAGACAAAGGATCCGAGTATGAAAGTTTTTTTTTGGTAACGATCCGAAAGACAAAGCTAATGAGGCGAATAATGCATTTCAGATGCTGTTTAATGACTGTTTACTTGTGATATTCATATTTGAGTGCTGGTTTAGATATGATTTCTGCAAGCAGTCTTTCTACATGTCAATTTGCTGTCTAGTTTATTGGTTATAGGCTGAAGCAATATACACATGCTAAATTACTTGATGTTTTTGCAGGCTATGCGAAGGAGTGATTCTGATGTTATTATTGATAGCAATTTCTCTGATGTTGCTCCTGAATTAGCCAGCCCAAACGCCGTGGACTTGGTGGAGGATTTCAGAGAGGAATTCACGAGGGAGCTGGAGGAGGTAGTTTTCTTTTCATGTGTCACCTTCAGTATGGCTGTAATTCGTGACTACATGTTTGTCTGGCAGATGAATCAGAAGTTAACTTAGTTTTTGAACGTTAAGTGGTTGCTGCTGCTTGCTGCTATATTCTATCATTTCATGTACCATCCCCACCATCCTTCCTATAGTCTATCAATAAACCCATATGGGAATGGATGTATGTGAAGCTGGCAAGCTAGCCTAGCTCTTAGTTGGAACTTAGTCTCACCTATTAATTCATATAGCCTACATACCCGATGATCAAAGGCAATTATTGTTTTCAATTTCTTCATTTATATTAGGCAGAGTGTTTGTAATTAACTATTGAAAATATGTGCTATGTAAGGAAGGACTTGTAGTCTTGTTCAGTTGTAACACAAAATATAGGAGCATAACTATATAAGCCTATATAAGGATTTAGATTGGCGACTTTCTAGGTTCCTTAGAGAACCTCATCATGCAGTCATGCTTGGAATTTAAAATAATTGGGATATATAATCAAGACACGCCCAGAAGCAACTCTGTCAGCAGAAAATGGCTGGAAAATTAGAGCAGCATAGAGGGGCTACATATGTGGTGTCTGTGTTCTAAATTCGACAGGGGCAGGCACGCTTGGGATCTTCACTTTGTAGATCACCTCATGAGCGGGAAATTGAGGAGCTGAATGATTTGGATTTGTGTCTTAGGTACTGCACATTTATTTTGATGTGGATGTTGCGTTTGGGGAAAATTCTTCTGGAATCTTATTTGCAACTCTGTTGATGTCTTTTCTGAGATCAAAACCTTTATCTATGAGTCAGTTTTTAATTGGAATATGGACATCTGAATCTCCTTCTAAGGTACGGGAAATTCGTTGGACTATGGTTCTCTTGACAATTAATTCAAATGACATAGTACAGTATCGAAGGTCTGCTAATTGTTTCAGTTCGGATTTTTGTGTTATATGTTGGAAGAGTAGTGAGCATGAATACTATCTTTTCCTACATTTATGATTTAGCGGACTCTCTTGCCTCAAGTTTATTGATTTTGGTCAAGCAATGGGTATGAGGTTTGTGGGGCTGAGAAGCAGCAAAGAGGGGAAGTTGCTTTGCACATGTGCTGTGCTCAACTGCTCACTATGTTCTGGTTTATTTCAATGGAGCAGAATGTTAGCATTTTCTCCAAGATTGGTCACCCAGTAGATTATCTTTGGGGTTAGGTAGTTTTCATAACGACTTAGCTTCTTTATGGGCTAAGGCGGCGGGCAGTCTTAAGGTCTTCCAATAACCTTCCTTCAACGAAATTCGGCCCGCATGTAACTTCTAAATTAGGAGGACTCATGGTCCTGTGATGGTACTCTATTTTTCTCAAAATATTCTTATTTTCCATAATAAAAAGAATTAGCTTTTCTACTGGAAGCAGGAGCAGCGGCTGCAGGCCTAGAATAATGAAAGTAGAAAGTGGGAGCACCAATGGGTATTTATAGCTTGCAGAGACTTGTTATCTAGTACAAATATACTGTTGAAAACATAATAAAGGAGCATATGATCAGAGAAGCTCATCAGTCAACCATGTTGTGAACATAAACTAATATTTTGGGACATCAACGGCAACATGTCCAGAACCAACTTTGTGGTATTTTAGAACGTCCAAGATGCCTATTATACTCCCGAACTACAATCTCGGCCACAATATAAGCAATTTGACATTATCTATCCAAAGCAGGGGCAGTTGCTGCAGAAGTAAAAGCGTAGAAACAACAGATACTGAATGAGAAGATGCACAGCAAGCAGTAGTTTACAGTTTACTTATGGCAAACCAGCTATTTTCAGGGGGGATGTGATAAGCTCGTTTAGCAGACCAAATCAAATGCTTATTATTTGCACTGCTCTTCTATATGGACAGTTAGTACCAGCTATAAAACAAGTTGATTCTTTGATACAATACCTCTTTGGATGAATTTCTTGCTTCTTTCCTGCCAAAGAAGTAAAACTGTTTGAGCAAAAACACTGGCGAAAATAGAGTAGTTGGTTTCTAGTTTAAGCTTTATAAGTTTGGTGCATCATGCTGCATGCTAGTTATCTCTTTCTATTCGGAGTAACCTGAACTCAATGCGAAAGAATATTTACATTTGAAACATGCCGGCCATAGCGCTGAAGGACCCTACACTTACATAGTCAAAAAATATTTTTGCCAAAATATAAGGAGCCTTACCCTAACTAGATAGAGCCTTACGGTATAATCATATAAATTTGGTCATAGAAGCCCTCTTTTTGTCCAGGTTGCTACCACAGCAATGTTGTTTGCTGATTTTTTTTTTGTAGGTGTGCAATGGTATAGTCTATGACATGACCTTGTATGACTTTGGTGGAATTCAACAAAATGATTTATTCTCCATTCTGCTTATGCTTTAACAAATAACGACAATACGTCTACGACCTTGGTTTTGCTGGAATGAAATCTTTTCCAGTTTTTGTATACCTCAATCAATGCCAACCAATTGTTTTTATTTGTTGACAATAACGGGTTATTCATCTCCTTACTTCATTGCAATGTTGATGAGGACATGGCTTTCGAGTTTCGACTGGTGTGAGATAAAGCCCTTGCTGTGGTATGAGAAAGTGGGACCATATATTTTTTCCTGGCTTTGTTTATAGCATGATATTTGCTTGCAGTGTGAGGAACGTGCTAGAAAACTACGAGCAGAATTGGCGATTGAAGAGCATCGAGAGGTTGAACTAAGTAATATCCTCAACAATTGTGTTCCAGAGCCAAAGACACCTCAAATACAAAGACCTTGCTTAGTAAGAAAGGTATGACTGGTTTTGTATTTATTAAGTTAACAATTTTATGTGTTGGTGATGAACTGTAAAACTTATAGGATCCTTGATACATTTTGCAGTAATTAGCATAATTGAGCTGCTAGAGGATGATTATTTTTAAAAAGCAATCTCATTCATACTGCTACAGTTATTTTACATGTAGAAAAGATCTCAAAGTGATTGAGGTTGTTTATAGGCATCATAAACGAGTCCTTTACTACGGTCAATTTCATCTTTTTTTTTTTCCTGGCCTCCTGGGTGTGCTTTAGAAAATATGGGATGTTAGTGAGCAGAGATTGTGGGGCTGGGCTTGAAGCTCGGCAATCCTTAAGACCTCAGTCCCTTGCTCATTTTTTTTAGTGGTATTAAAATTACTGGGTCAAGGTGGAAGCGAGAGAAAATGAAACTAAACTCCGTTTCTAGCTTTAAATCATGCTCAGCTTCGTTAAAGGTTTTCCTTGTTTCATATTAAGATGGTTTTAATTATTTAATATTATTAATTAAATAAATGGAGAGTTGAAATGCAGTTTTTCAAAACAATAGCACTAGTGACATCTAAAGCCTAAAAGATTGATGGGCGCCTCACCAGCTAAATCTTTGAATTTACAGTTCTTTGTCTTTAATGCTACAACAAATGTTATATGGTTTTCTCTCTTGCCTCAGTCTAATTTAAATCCAATTCTCTATATCGCTCCTATGAGCCTGCCTTTGGTTGACATTCCTTCAGTAGAATTAGTTTGACGGACTAAGAGCTATGTGCAGGCTAGTACCGAGAGGAGGAAAATGTCAAAGCGCCTTGAAGAAGAAGCGATGGCCTATTTCGATGAATGTGTTTCAATATCAACATTCGATGAGTCTGACTTTTCATCCTTGGAGGATCCACCATCCCACATGATCAGGGTTAATAACCGAGGTGGTGAACCTGCAACTATACCAGGAGCTCCCAGCACAGCCACTGTTGCCTGCTCGTTTGAGAGCCAGGTTTGTCTGATACATTACTTGCCATTGTTGCTCACAGTGATCTTTATTTCTTTTATGCCTTCCTGATTGACTCTCTTTGTTTGGTGGGAAATGATACCTTAGTTACCTGTTACTTCTCTTGCTTTAGTCTCTTTCTGTGGTAGTAATATAAACATGTGCACATAATTTCAGTTTTCAGTTACGGTTCAACAAAGCTCCTCTAGTGCAGTGTAGTTAGTTATGCCTCAATTAGACACCTCTAGTACAATGTAGCACATATAGATTGAGTTTTGTAACAAATACGTTTTCTGGCTCTGAAATATTAAAGCTTGTTGGCTTCTCTGTCTAAAGGTTCTTTTGGTAGTTTAGCAGCTACGAGTTATTAGTTGAAATAAATCTAGTTGTTACTTGGTTAGATTTTGTGGAGTCTTAATTATTATCCAAGCTTCTTAGCAGTTCTTATTGTTGGTAATATCACTTCTATAAGGTAAAGAATAATGGTACCTTATTTTTGAGGCATGTTGGTTATATGGTTGTTACTGACTTACATCTAGGATTTAATAGTTATTCCGCTAGTAAAGCTCCAGATTCTTTATTATCAAAATTTTGGAAGTAAATTATCGTTTCCTGCGTGGTTGGCGTAGATATTTTAGTAATAACCTCCCAAGAGATATGCAGCTTGTTGTGGCTAGTTTCAGCCACCATTTTGAAGTTAATGAATGATGATTTGAAGGGGAGTGATGCTTTATCATTGTCTTCCATTTGACTTTGAAAGTAAAATGTTGGCACCTGTCATAGCATGATGTGTCACTAGATCACTACGTGACGACGATGCTTTGGCTTGAAGGAATATATAGAACACCAAGCAAAAGAAATTACAAAAATGACTTCATGTTAGCATGCCAAGTCATACTCATATCCTGTAAACTTTGAAACTGGAGTACCTCAAAAAAAATCTGAGTGAAAGGGTTTTGAATAATTCCCAGTTTAGCTAAAGTTAAACATAAGATACTTGACTGTTTATTGACTTCATCAAAAGGTAATTGGAACTTGGACTATTCAATAAATGAACCTTACAATTTAAGGTTTCTTGCCTATGAACTTGTTTTTTTTTTATAACTACAAATACTTTGAAATTGATGTGTGTAAGGGTGAAAGAGCCCATAGCATTTGCATGGGTGAGGCTGTACTTGTCTTGTGGTCTGCCCAGCTCTAGCTAGGCCAGAACCTGAAAGATAAATCGGGGTAATGTACTCATATCTAGATTCTTCTATGAAGTAGTATGGTGTGATATGTGGACTAACTTTTCTACCTGTTGAACCACAAATTTTTCTTTTGTTTGATGGACACTTATGCTCCTTGTTATATGTAGGATCTTATGCAGCAAAGTCCTCACATGCAGTGCAATAACTCTCGTAACATGCCAGCTAATGGCAGTTCTAACGATTCTCAAAGTAGAAGCAGTGTAAACAGTTTGGCAACGAAACCACGATTTTCTTTTACTTCCAAGCTCTCAGATTCCACGTCACTTCAACACGGTATAAGAAACTACGTTGAAATTCTCTCCAAGGACAAAGAAAAAGAAAGCAACAAGTCTAATGTTGCCAGAACAATTCCCAGAAAGACAGAGGATTACAACTCTGAAGTACCTGTGGAGAAATATTTGCTTGACAGGTTGGCCTTTAGGAGCAGAATAGAATCCGGTGGCATGTTGCTGTGCAGCGGGGGCATTGGCTTTCCCAGGACACTGTTTTGTTCAGATTTTTGGTAAATAGTTTTTTTTGTTTGCATTTTCGATTTTTGTACATACACTCTCGATGTTCAGAGACCTTGTAGACTTCCCAAGTTTATATAAATGAAATGAGAAATTTAATTATAGTATCTTCGCACTATTGTGAAAGTTCTTGCAAACATCTCATATTAGTTGCGACTTGACCTTGCACTCTGTCTCATCAGCTAATATTTATCATTCAGATGCTAGAGAGATTCCTCTGGTGATTTATTGCAATTCATGTTGGAATCAGGGGTTTCATTTCTTCTCTAGCAGTGAATAAGTTTTATGCCCGAAAAGCCGAGGCCAAAATAGTGGCTTAGCAGCTAACCTCAGTGCTCATCTGGTCTGACAATCTGAGGACTGAGTGATCAACTGTAATGCAGTCTTACTTAACAGTTTAACAGCAGTGTCCCAGTGGGTGATTAAATGGACAAAGAACATCTCTTTGGTATATGATTCCATCCAGCTTGAACAATGGGCTGTAAAAATGGACGCCCATGAAGGTGTACAAATAAGCCCAAAGGTAAAGTGGAGCAGTATAGAATAAAGAAGCATTAATGCTGCCTTTTTGCATGCCCTGCAAATCTGGGTTTGTTTTCTTCTCAGAGGGGGGTAACTGCACAACCTTTGCTGGCTACAATTGAAAGTCATTAGCAAATTGCCAAAGCCCTTTCTAACTCTTCAGATTTGTTCTCACACGTGTTCCCCCGTCCCACTTGCTTTTTCATGTTTTTTAGCTACATCAAACATAACCCCCCACAAAGTAACTGACATATCCAGCTAACACATATAAAAATGGGCCAGTAATTTGGTAACATTTTTAAATTTTATCCTATATTTCTTTAATTTTCTTGACAACTAAATTTTGATTGTTTTATTTCTATTATACAGAATTATTTAATTAAGCTTATGATATACTTCGACCAAAATTTTTAGTGGCCTAAATGCCGCATTTCGACCAAAAATAGCTAATCATAATTTCATTAAACATCTAATTTTTCCTTTGTAGTCCATCTATTCCCGATTTCCGTGAGAAGTTAACTTTACAAGTTGTATGTAATTAAAAATTCAAACAAACGTTAACTTCCACTAGAACATAATGAGTACGTATTAGTCTAAACTATGCATTTCCAACGAAACCAATCCCCCCCCCCCTCTTTAAAAATTACACAAATGCTTTCCTAAACTAATAATTAATTATAATCAGAGTATACTTGGTGTTATATGGAATAATTGTAAGTTGTGGTCCGATATATGATCTTTTAAAATATAAAAGTGAGTATTAATATAAAATATTGACTTATAAAAAAATAAAGTATGTTCAAAAACTCACAAATATGAAAACTTAATATATTTTTTTCAGTACTCACATTTTTATTTTGAAAGCTCATAAATCGTATGTCTGACCTAAACAATTATCCTAATATATTACAATTTCTTATGCCTCTATGTTTATTTAATAAAACAATTGTTGTGAGATTATATACACGATCTAAGTTATAATTTTATTACGTACATGCACCTCCTTAACAATAAAAGAAAAAGTTCATAATTTTCAATCTTATTTTTTTTTTTTGTAATTAGAGCATTTAGCACAAAAAGGAGACATGAAAATTGGAACTCAAGATAATCTTAAATAGTTTAAAATCCCAATCAGTGCATCAACCTAACCTTTCTCAACACAATTTCCCATCTTCTTACCACTCCAAAATTCACACAAACTACAAGAGAGGATAAAAATCAAAGAACCAGTGGTAACTTTCATAGTATTTGTTTGGGAAAATGCATATCTCCAAAACAAGGCACATCTGCATAAAGCCAAAGCTGATTGGTAGCATGGCTGAAACACCTTCAAACTGAACAGCCAAGTGTTTGGGTTTGGCTTCACCCACCCATTAATAACATTATTACCCCTTCACTCTTGGGTTATAAATAAACCCCCCTTAACCCTATCCTATGGTTAAAATGTCCCTAAACCCCTCTCTTCCTCCCCTTCCCCTTAACCTCAGGTGACACTTTCCTTCCAAAACCCCTTTAAAAAAAAAAAAAAAACTTTCCTTTCCTTTTTCTTCAACTCTTGTTTTGGTAAACCACCTTAGCTTACCAATAATCCCCACCAATTATTTTCCTTACCACATTTCACCTACACTTATATATACAACATTGTCCCATTTCATATCATTTCATATTATTTCATATCATATCATTTCATATCATATCATATATCATACCATATATAGTAAAGAGTGTCTACATTGTGAATTTTGGAGGAATGAAGAAAAGGGCACACCCTTCTAGTACTACTAATCCTGAAAATGCTGCTGCTGCGGAAACCCCTGCTGCATCACCATCACCATCGTCGCCATCTTCGTCGTCATCGTCTACGTCTTGTATCGTTAATTGCCATGATAATATTAACAACATTAGTCATGTACAAGAGACCAACATTGAAGAGGAGGAGAAGCCAGCTAAACTCAAAAGGGCTAGAAGGAAGAAATCTGTCAATGCCATGGCCACTGAGAAATCCCCCCCTGCTGCTAATCCACCTACTGCCAATCGTCGTAGCTCTATTTACCGCGGTGTCACCAGGTAATATATTTTTTCCTGGTCTGCGGTACAATTGTAGCCTTGTAGGGATAAAGTTGCGTACATCTTGATTACCCCATGCGGACCCTACCTGAGTAGGGGGTTCGCGGGGGTTCATATTTATGATTTAGAAGTGATCAAATAAGTATTTGGTGTTATTAGTGTAAGTGTGACATGTTTTTGTTACTAGTGGTGTTACATGTTACATGTAACATGTTACTTATGTTAGTGTAGTTTGGTTGGTTTGCATGTTGGTTTAATTGGGTTCTATGTGACACACATTGCAGACATAGATGGACAGGAAGGTTTGAAGCTCACTTATGGGATAAAAGTTCGTGGAATAGTATCCAAAATAAAAAGGGACGACAAGGTAATTTTTATAAATAATAATTTATAGTTTTGTGTTTTGTTTTGTTAAAAAGGGAAAAATAATTCTGAGTTTATTCTCATGGAGATCCGTAATCTCGGATTTAATTTATTGGTTACTGTGTGGTTGGTGATAATGATGCTGCGGTACTTGGGGAGTAATTAATCATTTTTGTCGTGTTATATCTTTTTCTAATTTTATTTAGTAACGTTATTTTACTGTTGGTTTGTTGTGTAAGTGCTGACTGTGTTCGTTCTTTGTCTCTTGACTTTCTACCATGTAACGTGTATCTTCCGGATTCCTGCTCATTAGTTTATTTGGGTAAGTCCAAAAACTTATTTCTTATATTTTGTTTTAATCTCGTCCGCAAAAAAAAAAAAAAAAAACAGCAGAATTATGAAAATGAAAGATTCTACATTTGTGGGATCACGGGGTTTAATGCTGAATTTTGATTAAAAAGGGTTGATTTTTGTTAATGTTAAAAGCTGATTAATTTTTATGTGTCTTATTTATGCATGATAAATAATGTAGGGGCATATGATAGTGAAGTGGATGCAGCACGGACTTATGATCTGGCGGCCCTTAAGTATTGGGGACCAGAAACAACATTAAATTTTCCTGTAAGTACCTAAGTTTGTGAGCAATATCATAAGTTAGTAATAATTTGCATGAACCTATGAGACTTTGTCAAATATAGTACTAGTGAGTAGGGTGGTAGTAATTGCTAATCTAATTTTGAGACTTGAGTGCACTTTGTTCCCACTAGCCGTTGGTTTGGTCATGTTATCAATGTTGTTGTTGAACTGCTCTATAGAGTATGTTATAGTAGTTGAAAGTTGGGACATTTCTGAAATTGATAGCACTTAGCTGTCTTACGAGCACTTGATTTGTTCATGTAGATAGAAAATTATACGAAAGAGGTCGAGGAAATGCAAAATGTGACCAAGGAAGAGTACTTGGCATCATTGAGACGGAGAAGTAGTGGATTTTCGAGAGGTGTATCGAAATATCGAGGCGTGGCTAGGTACATTGCCATAAAACAATGTTATAATTGCTATTTATTTTTATGTTTCATGTGACCACTTTGAAGGTCTAACTTTGGCTCTTGTTTTGTTAATGGTTAGGCATCACCATAATGGGAGATGGGAGGCACGAATTGGGCGCGTCTTTGGGAACAAATACCTTTACTTGGGCACTTTCAGTAATTTCCAAACCCTTTTTAATTGTCGATCTCATGGTTAGCAGATACTTTGGATCGCGCACGCATACGCACACACACACAGAGACAATGTAGTTATCATAATCAGAGGGACAAAGATACTTAAACTTGGACTGACCCTTTTGTGTGATCATCATTTAGATTTATGCATGCTACTTAAATATAGTGATACGGAAGAAAAAAGGGGCAAGTACGGTACCTTAGATCTGCAAATAAACAAAAAAGCTGTAGCGACTCACGTGGCGTCACGTGAGTCAAAGATTGTAAAACAGTTTCAGGAGTGGGAGGTTTTATTTGATATTTGTGGTGAAGATTATAATCCCCTGAGATTCCTGCTCTTAACTTAAACCCTGCCATACCTGACTAATACATATGCATTTATGCACCTCCCACCTGACCCATGATGATAAAATAAAAGTCAAATTCAGAGGACAATGGAAAATAAAATAAAAAGGAGACAGTGACACAGAAAGAGGGATCAAACATTATTAGAGATGGATGTAAGATTAGTGGTAGGGACTAAATTTTCTTTAGAAGATATTGAGATGAAAAAAATAGAGAAGGTGGAGGAGATAAGTGGTAGGGAATAAGTCCACTTTAGGAGATATTGAGCTTACCAATAAATAAAAAAAGAGGAGAAGATAAAAGAGGGAAAACTTTATAAGGGAGTGGCCAAATAAAGGGGTCTTTATGCATTTACTAGTGACCTCTCCCATTTCTCAACTCTTATTGAGCACGTGAGAGTTCCTTCTTTGATTAAAGGATGGTAGAATATCTTCTGGTTTTTTAGTTTGATTTATAGCTTTTAGCAAAACAAGTCAGTTAAGCATTTGGTGTGTGTTCTTGATCTTTAGTAAGTGATACTCATATTGTAGTGACAAGGGTAAGGTGTTTATAAATTTAAACTGTTTAATCATTGAAATAAATAGTGTAATTGTAATGACCTACGAACGTCCATTGGTCGGAAAAGAGGTATATTCTTGAAGTGATGCGTATTTTAAATAACATGGGGATCTACTACTGGAGTCTATTCAAAGTTTAGAATAACACCTAACCAAAATCTTATTATACACATAAGAATAGAAGGGGGGAAGGAGTTGAAGGATCATGAGGGTGGGACAATGTAGTTCCCTGCTTCACCTATTTTTGGGACTTTTTGTTGCTTGTTTGGTCCCCCACCCATGTTTTATTTGAGTTGGCAAAATCGCGTACCTTAAATGGCAAGGTGTACTGTTAAGCAGTTCAGGGATACCTTCATGTTCAAAGAATTCCACTGATTAAGCCACCGATCTCTATCGTGTCCCCACTCAATTGGTTTGGATTGAATCTATATGATTTCTCGAGGTTTAGATCAATGAATTAATCACGAAAACATTATGTTTTCAGAATATCTTCCCTTTTGTTTTTCCTTCATTTCTTTTTGGACGGAGAGGGTAGGGGGAGCATGGGTAGTGGTCTACCTATTCAACCCAGTTGGATGTGTCACATGTGGACTGCTTTCATGCACATCTTATCTTTGAGTTCACCTGCTGACTAGATCTTGGCTAACCAGCCAAATCAACATTAAAAATTGCTGTGATATGTGATGATTTACATCCTTGCATGATAGTATATCTCAGAAACGCCATTTTGTATTAAATAAAAGATCAGTTTTAGGTTTTTTTGATGGTTTTTAAGATATTTCGACAATTGGGGGCCCTAGATTTAATGGGAGCGAGTCATGGGATTACTTTTTGGGAGCTTGAAACTTTATGCCATAGATATATCCTATCACCTCTTCTCAAGCTTTCATGGCTTTCATGCTTCTTTTGTCGATATCCCTAGTGGAGTTCCCTTGACATATGATATGACATAAGGGATAGATCAAAACGATAACATATTTGCACTTTATACTTCAGCTAATGTGTTGGAATTTTGAGTCGTGGCCGTTGATAGTTGGATACAGAGTCTCAGTTGAACAATCATTGTGTGGATTGGCTACTTTTTTTGCTTCCTATCCTGTAAAGAAAATCCTTAGCTATCAAGAACATTGCCAAATCTGTGATTAGACTTGGATTGTATTGTGTAGCATTCTTAGATCGCCCTACAGGGTAGTGTCAGGAAAATACTAATTCTCTGGCAGTCCGGTAGATCTATATAATGCAGTCTTCTCAGAAGTTAGATATATCGATGTTAATATCTGTTTGTTACACTGGATTTGAGGGTGACACTGGAGTTGCAACAAACAACATATATAGTCTTTACATCCTGTCTCAATGTTCAATATTATGATTGACCAAATTAACATACTTCTAATCTTAACGCTGCTTTTTTCACAAGGTTCACAAGAAGAAGCCGCGGCAGCATATGATCTGGCTGCAATAGAGTACCGAGGGACGAATGCAGTGACAAATTTTGACATCAGCAATTACATTGGCCGTGTAAAGAATCTCATGCCAAAAGGCCAACCTCAACAATCGGATCCTGAGCAAACAAAACCCAGGCAACAACAACAACCAAAATTGCAAATAAA
Source organism: Corrigiola litoralis (assembly GCA_901111285.1). Classification (NCBI taxonomy): domain Eukaryota; kingdom Viridiplantae; phylum Streptophyta; class Magnoliopsida; order Caryophyllales; family Caryophyllaceae; genus Corrigiola; species Corrigiola litoralis. The sequence continues at coordinate 1,498 of CAAKMY010034893.1, read as the reverse complement.
ACAACAAAAAGTGGAAGAGCAACATGATGAACAAGACCAAGAAGTTAAACAGGAAGATTTGCAACAAGTACAGAAACAAGAAGAAACTGAAATGCCATCACAGCTTGAGGAGTCTAAGCTTATTAGCTCCATTGATCACTCTTCCATGCTAGTGATGGATAGCTCCGAGGATGACAGAGAAAACCCTTGGAGCTTTTGCTTGGACTCAGGGGACTATGACCCCCTCTTGGTTCCTGATATTCCCCTAGAAGAAGATGGCAGGCTGCTAGATTTATTTGATCAGACCGGTTTTGAAGATAATATCGATTTAATCTTCGAAGGGGAAGGGAATTTTATCAGCATGGATGCGACCTACTTTGGTGGCATAGACGACATTGGTTGTCAAACCTTGACTAAAACTTCCCAGGATTTGGACAACAAAATTGAGATATCACCGAAGATAGAGAATTCACTGTCCTTCTCATCTTCCTCTCCATCATCCCCTTCTTCAATAACTAGCTTAGTCTCATGTCAGTTGTAACGCTCAAAGAGCTGTTTTTCCTTTTCTTTGACCCCTTTCCAATAACTGTTGTTTTTTTGCTTTCTCCTGGTCTATGTTGTTGTTCACTAGGCTTGGGTAGTTGAGGTTGGTTTTGGGATTTTTAACTGCTAGGAGCTAACTTGAAGCTTCTTGTGAAGTGGATAGGAAACTTTCCCAACATGTTATTGCTCATCTGTTGTAGGGAAACCAAAATTTTGTTTCTTGAATTCAGAGCTTTGCTGGCAAATTAGGGACAAAAGATGCACAAGTCATTGAGTTGTAAAGTTTGCATGCCCTCATCTAATTAATCTGATCTGATTATGTGAAGCAAACAGAGTCAATAGTGTTTCTTAATTTCAGTGGAAATGCACACTGAATCAAATAAGTACAGATTGGGTGAGGGACTGCGGAAAGCTGTCCTTTTTGGGTGGAATGTGGATAGGGAATGTACACTGGCACACTGCTTAGTGTTGTCTCTTCTTAATTGGGGTCTTTCAGGGTGAAGATATGTTTGCTCAAATTTGAGCTAGAGTTAGATAAGATGAATTTTAGTCTCTCAGGAAAGTTATCTCACTCTCATACGACGAAAATACATTTGTGATGCAACAGCGCCTTGTTATCTGGGTGAAAGTGGATGTAGCAATGCATGTGATACAAGTTTACAACAGTGGACGCAATCACGTAAACGAACAAAATGAGCATACATTTAGTCATTTACCAGAACATTTTTAGCTGGTCACTCGACGGATGTGGACTATACTACTCCCTTCGTCCCAGTGAGTTCTTATCATTTACTTTTTGCACATAAATTAAGAAAAAGAGAGATAACCAATGAAAAGTACAACTTTTTGGGTTAGAAAATCTATTTCTTTTGCTTTCATGTGGGGGAGGGTATGCAAGTGGGTGCTTTTGGTCTAAAAAATAAGGGTAGAATGGTCATTGTACAAACCTAGTACTTGTCAAATAAGGAAATGATAA
>CAAKMY010034889.1:0-33590 GCA_901111285.1 Corrigiola litoralis | reverse complement strand
CGGGGCCGTAACGAGGTTTTTTCGTGGATAATAATAGTCCACAAAAACCGGCTTTTTCGGTCGAATTTTGATTTTCCGGAATAATTCCCGAAAGTAACCTATCATGCTCCTAGGGTATATTGGAGCATAACTGGAGCATATGGAAATGTCATTCCTTCGCCTTGATAGATTTACGGTGTGTTTATCGCTCAATTCGAGCAAGTGTGTAATGGACAAAACCCATGGTATGGGCTACGCCTAGGCTACTTTTTGGCAATTTTCTTGTTTTATTCTCCATTATATGAGTGTAGGATGTCTCCCGCCAATTTTCGTTAGATTCGATTTCGGGGCCGTAACGAGGTTTTTTCGTGGATAATAGTCCACAAAAACCGGCTTTTTCGGTCGATTTTTGATTTTCCGGAAAAATTCCTGAAAGTGACCTATCATGCCCCTAGTTACCATAGGAGTATGTTTGGGGCATGTGGAAACGTCTAGCCTTGGTCTACAGTGCCCTTTGGCTACCCCAAGCTATGACTTCGCTAGACAAATAACCTCGACGGAACTTTTTTACTTTGCCTAGGCTTGCCCTGCCTTTGCCGTTGGTGCCCCTTGGATTTCCATGCCTTGACTTGGTTTTCCTTTGGCTTCCCATGCCATGGCCTTCGCTAGGCGGGCCTTTATCTTTGCTATACCTTGGCTAGCCATGCCCTGCCATGTCTTTTTTAGCTAAATAACCTTAGCGAAACTTTTTTCCTTTGCCTTGGCTTGCCATGCATTTGCCTTCGGTGCCCCTTGGCTTTGCATGCCTTGTCTTGGTTTGCCTTCATTTCCCATGCCATGGTCTTTGTCTTTGTCTTTGGTGCACCTTGGCTAGCTATGTCAAGCCTTGGCTAGACATATAACCTTAGTGAAACTTTTTCCCTTGGCCTTGGCTACCTATGCCATGCCATGACTTGGCTTTTCCTACCTATGCCATGGCATTGCAAACCCTTGTCTTGGCCTTGCCTACCGGTGTCATGGTATTGCCAACCCTTGCCTTGACCTTGGCTACCCATGTCATGGCCTTGGCTACCCATGCCATGGTAATGTCAACCATGCCATGGTAATGTCAACCTATGTCTTGGCAAACCTATGCCATGACAATGGCAGCCTATGCCCTCAAAAATGGTTAGAAGAGTCCACAAACTTGCATTAGCCACATTCTTGGAGTAATTCATCGTCTAGTATTAGCCTAACAATAACAAAGATATATAAAGATAAGTAAGAAGTGGTAAAAAGGATTTTAACTTTTTTTTGGGGTGCATAGGATTAAAACTGTTTACAATATCTTAATATTTACTATTAGAACAAGAGTTCCTTGATCATATTGTTTGCATGAATTAATTTCACTAATAAAAAATATGAACACTAGAATAATCTAAAATACTCGTTTCAACCGTTCTTATTTAATCAATGGACCATTTTCTCAGGTGAACTCTTGCACCATTACCTTATAGGGAAGTAGACAACCCATTCCATAATCTATATCCGCTAAAAACATTCCTACCACTCATGTTTCGTTGTCCCTTTCTAAATGTTTTGTTATTAGATTACAAATTATTCTCCACCTTCTCATCTTTAGACCATGCCATGCCACACGACACTGAAAGAGTCACAACTCTCATCTTACAACTCACACACGTTCATACACTTCTACTTTTACTTCTTTTCTTTCTAACTAACCATCTTTAACATATATACGAATGACTCTACTATGACTACAAATTTGTTATAGTCAGTAAACTTCTACTTTTACTTTTTTTTTTTCTTTCTAACTAACCATCTTTTGCATATTTGCGATGATTATATGATGACTATAGATTTGTTCTAGTCACACTAAATCAGTTGCCTTTCTTCCACACAGTCACAAAATTTCTAGTTCTTTCAATTCAATTGAGTTCAGTTTAATTCATCGTGTTTCGGTTAAAATCACACGTAACTTTAATCTCAATTATTAACTTATCATGAAAAGCAAGATTAACTGCCATAAATATATTTATATCTATAGCTACATTGTTTATGTGGCTATTGTAGAATTTCCCACAACATATATGACCATTTCTAAAAACAGTTAAAAAAAACAGTTAACAGAAATCCCATAACTTGTCAGATGCATTTGAGCAAGAAATGGAGAAGCAGAGAAGTTTCTCATGCAAATCAGCTAGATTTCTGGTGCTTTCTTTAACTCTATCATTCTCTTTAGTGCTCTTATCTTTTTTATTCTTATGGGCAATGAGAACTTCTCCTTTGATACACCAAGATGCATATTTGTTGCTCAATACAACTTCCTTTAGTTTAAGCCTTAGCTCACTCAATCTGCAATCTTTAACTGGTTCTTTTGCAGATTCTTCTGCTTTTACTGTGAATAGCACTAATCTGACCAATACCCATGTTAGAAATAGCTCCATATTAGTGTCAGTTAGTAGAAGTAGAAGAAAGGTTGATGATCATTTGAGCACAAATTTGTCAGCTAAAAAAGTGAAAGTGTCAATCTTGAGAGGTAGCCATGTCAGGAGAGCTCATAATTCATCTGAGGTTGTGAAGTCTTCCATTTTGAAGGGGAAAGTTGGTCAAGTTCATGTTGTGAAGGATGGGGGTGAAGAAAAGGAACACACTTTTAGTAAAGTTGATGTGAAGATTGAAGAGAAGAGGGGTAAGGAATGTGATGTTTCGAAAGGGAGGTGGGTGTTTGATGAGAGCTACCCTTTGTACACTAATTTCTCATGTCCTTTCATAGATGAGGGATTTGATTGTCAGGGAAATGGGAGGTTGGACAAAGATTACATGAAGTGGAGATGGCAACCTCAAGATTGTGACATTCCAAGGTATGGTTAGTGTTCCTTTCTTGTTATTGATTTGCATGTGGAAATAAAAGATATTAATTATATGTAGATTTGCAATAATTATGTGTATCTAGAAGTGTTTGAAAATTTTGACAATGATTGTGGGATTTGTGTATTAGGTTCAATGCAACAAATATGTTGGAATTAATTAGAGGGAAGAGGCTAGTCTTTGCGGGTGATTCGATTAACCGGAACCAATGGGAGTCATTGCTTTGTTTACTAATGGGAGCTGTTAAAGATCCCAATAAGGTCTATGAGACTCGAGGCCGACGAATCACAAAGCATAGGGGGGTTTATAGCTTTAGATTTGTGGTAAGCATCATTGCTAACTTTCTTAAGCACTTATGCTGTCTCCACAAATTGTTTGTGCTCATGATTCATAATCATTGGTCATGGTCAAACTTATCTACCTCTTTAAATTTCTGCCTGTGGTGTGTTTGTGTTCGTAATTCTGTTAGCTTTTACACTGTAGGATTATCAGTGTACAGTTGAATTCTACGTGACCCATTTCTTAGTACGGGAAAGCAAGGCAAGGATAGGGAAGAAGCGTAAAGCAACATTGCGCCTTGATAGCGTTGATAGGGAATCTGTAAAATGGAGAGGAGCTGACATTCTGGTCTTCAACACTGGAAACTGGTGGAGTCATTTCAAAACAAAAGCAGGGTAAGGTCCATGTCCAAGAAATTGGTCTTTAATTTCTCAAATAATAAATTCGTTCTGTTGTGAAATCCAAGTGATGTTTGCATATAGTTAGTCTAAAATTTGGTTCCACTGGCCGAAAGACGGCATTTGGCCTTCCTGGTCAAGGGATCTTTTAGCCGGGTGGTAGAACCTTGTGCACAACATTTTAAATTTTAAAGTGACATCATTTTCACCCTTTCCATATGTTCTTGGTGGTTTGGTAGGATGGCCAACAACCAACCAACATGGCACCTGTGTCCTTGAAATAGAAAATAAAGGGATTTGAGCGTGGCTGGTGAATGTGCAGAGTTGATGTTAATAGAGGTTATCTAGTCCTTTGTCTTGATAAAAGTGCATGTGATCGCAGATGGAGCTAACAGAGCACAAACCTGTGCTTAAGCTCATTTAGAAGTTCTTGGTGACTCAGTGGCTTTGCATTCTGGAGATTTTATCATGTACTAGTAATTCTTACATATCATACTGCTTATTCAGGAATAACTACTACCAGGAAGGGAAAGAAGTTTATCCCCATCTTGATGCTTTAACCGCCTTCAGGAAAGCATTATTGACATGGGCTCGTTGGGTGGACAAAAATGTTAATCCAAGCAAAACTCGTGTTTTCTTCCGAAGTATAGCTCCACCCCATTTCAGGTATGTCCCTTGGCCGCTGCCAACAATCGAAGAATGTCCTCATCTCGCAAATACTTGTGCTTCTCTAAACTGTCTGCTTTGCTGATCAGAGGAGGGCAGTGGAATACCGGTGGACATTGTAGAGAAGCAAGAAGGCCCCTTGGTGAAATGTACATTGAAAATCCTGCAAAAGATCTTATTGCACAGGAGGTCATCAGCATGATGAGAACTCCTGTTACTTTCTTGAATGTAACTGGCTTATCATCATATAGGATAGATGGCCACCCATCAAAATACGGCAGAAAAATTAGGGGCTCTTCAGTTGAAGATTGCAGTCATTGGTGTCTTCCTGGGGTCCCAGATACTTGGAATGAGCTGCTCTATCATCAGTTGCTTTTGAAACAACGGAAGAACGTATATGCTAGCTAATGAGTTTTACTCTTTTTGCTATTCGTCTACATTTTATCCTCATTTTAGGAAAAGAGGGGCTGCATATACCGATAAGAGGTCGGAAAAGGCTAGCCTTATAGTATGTACAATGACTTCCTTCTCATTCTTTTATTCTTACATTGATTACCATGATCAGGTTTCATGTATCACGTTTCTTGTAAACATTTGTAAAGAAGAGAAAATCAATATGAAATTGATCTTCGCGTGTGTTGTATATTGATGCAGCCCCTATGCTAATGACTTGTGTGGCGATGTGCTAATGTTTGGTTCAATGTATATCCCCTGATGCCTGTATTAGACTTTCTTCTCTGAAATAGACTCTGAATTGTTGAACATATATGAAAAGAGGTAGTCAAGTGCGGGTCAGGAACTAGAAATGCACGCAAAAAGTCTCGGTTTACATCACAATTTCAGTAAAATGGCACTTGGTCTGTTCATGACCTCAGAAGGCAAACCCTTCATTTTAAGTTGACAACAGGCTGGAATAACCAAGCTATACACATCTTTGCAGTCACAAAATTTAGTAGAGATGCTAAAATGTTAGCATCTTGCACCTACATTCATGCTCACGTAGTAACAAAGGTCTCAACTCTCAAACCAAGGACTAGAAAGTAAACCTTGAACCGAAACAAGAACACAATAGTATAGGAATTGTATGTGAAAGCTATATGACCTTTTTTCTCAACGAAGCTACACAGTAGACTATAATCAAGTAAAATTAATTGGATTTATAACGTCTTTTATATGTGATGCTTTTACCACACGGTCCACACAGAATATTATTACACACTGAGAAGCTTAATGAATGTTCCTGATAATCTACGAAGTAACTAAGAAATGCCCTATATAACTTGTGACTCTTTCAGTGTGTTGTGATTGTGACATGGCCTAAAGAGTAAATATGAGAAGGTGGAGAGTAATAGATAAGTTAATAACAAAATATTTAGAAAGGGACAGCATAACATGAGTGGCAGGAATGTTTCTAGCAGATATAGATCATGGAGTAAGTTGTCTACTTCTCTTTGGTAATGGTACAAGTTGACTTAACCATTCAGATAACCAGTTTTGGCATTACTTGTCTTCTGAGAAAATGTCCATTACTATAAATAAAAAAAATATAAATATAAAGAGTTGACAGGAATGTTTTTCGATTATTCCAGTGTTTGTATTTTCATTTCTATTACTGAACTCGACTCAATGGCAAATGATATGACAAAGGTACGCTTGCTCTAGTTCAGTTTCCAATATGATGGTAAACGATAAGTTATACTCGTAACTACTTTTCCCTTTTATCACGTTTTTATGATCATTATATTTTCTTTACGGCTTGTTATGAGTTTTATCCTTCTCTCCTTTTTAAATGTCATATAAAATATTTACGGATTTACGGAGCACTTTCATTCATTTGTCAACTTTCATTATTTTCAATCATTGGATTTTATGTACGTGATTTATACATAAAGATAAATTTATTGATCATTAATGTAGTGCTATGAATCAATGAAAATTATGAAGATGGTTGTTGATTCGCCTTGAGATGTAATTTTTTTATTACTTTAATTTACAAATAATGTTATTGGATTTGTATGTAAATTATTTGTTTGTTCATAAAAAGATTTGTTGTATGATCTATTGGAAACATCCTCCCTACTAATCGTGTTAGTAAGTAAAGATAATGTTGTGTGCATCTTGGGGCCACTCTACATGTCACGAGAGCTATACTGAGTTGTTGTTATTTCTAATATATTAACGACTCGCTATTTTTATCCCTTTAATTTGCAGTAATATAACCCATTATTCTTCCATTTGCAGATATGGGTTTAGGCCCTTCATCTTGAAGGAGTCTCATAATGGTCCTTATTATAATGAGATGAGATTGGGTCCATTTGGGACATTGGATGACGCCAATGTCTCTCTTCCCTATGCCAATATATAAGATAAAATGTAGTTATGTGGGTTCTTATTTGATTTGTCTTGATAAGTAGATTAAGAATATCAAAATTTTATAATATTTACTAACATATAACTAAAGCTATTTAACATATAAAACGTGCGCCGATAAACGTGAAAAAGCAAACAGAAACATGCTATGGTTAGTTAGGTGTAATGTGTTTCAGTATTTTATAGGTTAAAATGTAGGAATTTGAATGATGGGAGCAAGTGATGAATAGATGGAACCTTTTCTTGGATTGTAGTCCCTATATAGTCTGATTTCGCAATGTGGAATGATTTTGATATGGCAATGCAAAAATCCACGAAGCTAAATGATGGAATGCATGTACTTGATAGTTAATTATAGAGATGTAGAAATTTTAGTCACGGAAGGAAGTTTTACGAATGGTTGAGACCCTTTATTGGGTTATTCTTTGGTAAACTTGTCTTTATTTGGTCTGATTGCGTATGTGAATGAACTCATTCAAGGATTGTAGGTTTATTTTACAATGTTTCTTATTAACACTTGTAATAAATAGAAAATCAAATATGAAATTGATCTTAGCATATGTCTAATCTATAATGCAGCCATATGATATCAGTCAAATACGAGCAAGAAACTAGAAAATGCCGCACAAAGTCTCGATTTACATCACAATTCCACTAAAATGGCACTTACTTTGTTCATGGCCTTAGAAAAGCAAATTCTTCATTATAATTTGATAATTAAGCTGGAATAACCAAGCTATATACCTTGGAGTCGCAAAATTCGATAGTGATGCTAAAATGTTAGCATCTTGCACTGACATTCATGTTCAGGTAGGAACATAGGTCTCAACTCAAACCAAGGACTAGAAAGTAAACATGAACCGAGACAAGGACACAATTCGATAGCAATTGTATGTCGAAGGCTATATGGACTTCTTTTTTTCTTCTTCTCAACGAAACTACACAGTAAACTATAATCAAGTAAAATCAATTGGATTTATTACTTCTTTTATGTGTCATGGTTTTAACACACACACAACATTATTACAAGCTGAAAAGCTCAATGAATGTTCATGTTATAATCTAGATAAGAAAGGCCCTATGACAAGTATGGATGGCTATATATATTCATATTGAATATTGCCTATGGTTGGAGCTGTGTATACTGTTACATATGCCGGATCGATCAGAAGACTGCCACAAAGTCCACCCGAGTATGGAAAAAAACCCCATTATTATGTTAGAAATATACATCATGTACATGCTTAACGAGATTGATGTTTTCGTGCCCGACCTCGAGAGAGCAGGGAATCATCTTTTTTAGATGACTCAGGCTTCCGCGCCCAAGCAGGTTGTTGATCAGGTCCATAACGATAATCGTAAAACAACTCCTCCTTGGATTCAATACGCTCCTTGGCAAAAATGCCAACCCGATGATCTCCAGCCACCAGCATTATCTGGACAAAATAGCACATTGATTAATCATGGGACCTAATTCATATCAGCTTACTGAAAATTCCACAAACAGAAGGAAACCAGTGCAATTCATCACTTGGATACCTTGCAGTAGCAGTTGGGTTTTGATGAGTGATTCGCGAACTTCAATTTGTCTCCTTGGCGACAGGCATCAAGAACATACTGCGATAAAAAGCATGTTATTTTCATAATGAACTATTAAACCACGACAGTTCCTGAGTTAATGATTTCCAATATGCCAGAAGATTAAGATACAGTGCCAGAAGTACTCAGAAAAGAGTATATATATATTTACTATGTAGGCGGTACAGTCGGACAAGAGTTTGACTAAGAACATTTGAAATGTTCCTCAGAGTGAAAGCCCACTAGATATGATAATATGGAAATGCAGATATTCAAGCCTATCAAGTATACATGAGTTCTGACCCTCCTAACTCATTTAGGCACATGGCTCTTTTACTACCATCGAGGTAACAGAATTTCCACTTGCCTGATCATTCAAATCAAATAGAAATGATGAATTTGCTCGATCATAGATTTTGCCGCGCTTATCAGCTTCTCGGTGCGATATTAATTCACCTGTATATTCTCCGAGGTAATCATGTTTATTCACAGAGTTCTGCAATCAAAGACACTTCATGTTAATGGGGCTTCAATAGTGACAAACAAATAAGTGCTACGCAAATTCCGTTCCTAACCTTGATAAAAGCTCCCCACCCAGCAACATCTGACCTTGCCAACAGAATCTGAGAAAGCATTATAACAAAAGCTTAAGATTAGCATGCTAATGTAGAAAATGAGTGAAGTTTCTTAGAAGTCCGTGTAGTTTACCCTCTGTTGTTGCCTCAAAAGGATTCTCATGTTTCCACACTGTCCATCTCCTTTCTTCGGCGGTTCACCTAGTGAATCTCCACCACAACTGAAACAGATACAGAAAGACAAAAGTTCTCATAATTATCAAGACACTGCACAGATAATTTTCATTCTTTCAGTCTAGTAAAGTAATGGGCAATCCCAATTTTTTCAGCGGATCAAATACTTCAGCAATTGCAACCAATGAAGCTCTTCCTGAGGTTTTCATAATGCTCGTCATAAAAATACAACAGCAATGGTTAAAAAGATCAGAGTTGAACATAATGTTCATGTCCTGAATATTATAAATTTTCCTCTCAGTTTGCAACAGCTCAATATTTTTATTCCTTTTCAAAGTATTTGAGAGAACTCCCTCGAGATGTTTATTAGCTGACCATTTTATTTCTTTCAATCAAAATGGGGGTGACTCCCTCAGGCACCATACTAATCAAGCTGACCACATAACAGAAACTAAATCCACCAAGCATAAGCAAGATGGGATTTAAGGCTAAAATCCCATTCGAAGCTCATTTAAGGACCTAAACTTTCACAATCAGGTTCGGTTCAGAACTACCCCCCACAATGTGGCTCTCGGTAACCAGTTTGGTAAGATATAATGATGTCGTAGCCAATCCAGAAGACATACAAAAGCGCCTCCATGATGCAGTAGTTACTATGAAATTGATTCTTCGAACAGTAGCCCTAAAGATTTTGAGAAAACAAGTCATTACCTAACCCAGCAATTGCGACAAACATCTGGGTCACATTCACGATTAGCTGCAAAGCACGGGCATTGCCGGCTTCTACATTGACTCTTGGCACAGTGGCATCCTCGAAATCTATTTTTGCAGCTCTTTGAGCACCTGAAATTTAATCAAACATTTATTAATTCTGTACTCTAACTCCTCACAATAGGCAACTCATAGGATATATCAACTTCATCTACTTCAATCACTAGGGAAGATATATAAACTAATTACTTACCCACAATACTTCTCACAGCAGGTTCCAATTTTAAGACAGGAACAGTCCTTTCCACACATGAACTGGCATGTACATGGTGTATACTGCTTGAGTGGCTGGTCTCCGTCACTAAATCTTTTCCAGCTTGATGGATGACCATTGGATTTTGAAGAATATTTGAGCCTTCGTGTTTTTCCCCTTTTACGAAATAATCTTGACCTTGGTCTAGTTAGTATATCTTGCTCCTGAACCAGCACAATTTAACAGAATCATTTTAAAATTTACATTGGAAAGTAAAATACAAAACTCTGTTCAAAAGGAAAGGGGGAAATAAAGTAGAAAAGCAACTATTCAGACCATGTAATCTGAATCGGCAGTGGCGTGGTCTTCTGGACAACCTACAACATCCTTCTTGTGGTTCGTTGAAGCTCCATTATTATGCATGTAATTGAACACCTCCGTGCAACTCTTCAAACCAGATAGTAAGTTTCTCGTTATCAAGCAACTGCAAAACATCTGTAAATTGAGAAAAATCTAATAACATGCATATTTTTAGTGTGACCCCATTACAATAGTTTATCATAAACAATCTCAAAAACTCCTCTTCCGCTAATCAGAAAAAGAACACAAAGAATTCCCCAGATTCTTCTCCATAATGGTATACTGCTAACAATGAATTCGTTTTAAAAATCACAGATATATGAATACTGCAACTTCATTCTGCAATTTCTGTCTTTGTAAAAAAAAAGTCTCTAGTAATATGGTATACTTGAACGTTAGTTTATCTTTTGTCTACTTTTAACACAGTACACCAGGACATCATGTTTAGATGGTAAGTTTCACAATTTGACCAGACTCAAACTACTGATGCAGCCACTGCCACCACAAAACACCTATCAGTTCTGACAAACTTAGATAGCCTAAATGACAGAACAAGGTCTTGGAGAAACAGAAAAGAAAATTGTCCACCCCTAACACTGCCAGAGTTGTATGCCTTAGCCTATCGGTCCAGGATGTCAAAGTAAATGTGTAATAGTAGTACATGATTTTCAAAGTTGAGCAAAAATTCTCATTTGCATAACATGTCTGAAGAGCCAAAACATCCCAATGTGAAACAAAAATGAATTAAATGATTACTAGATGAAAACATATATATATTTACCTGTTTCTTCCAAATATCTCTAACCCTTTCATGTATAAATCTTTCTCAAGGGGCTTCCATGTGCAGGTACTAAACAAAATATCTCTTTGTCCTCCTAAAAAGGTGGCTGACTGCTCCAATTGAAGCCTCCTATTTGTGTCACATACTTCATCTCTGACAATGTCATTGGACTGAGGAATTGAAATAACTTGAGAAGTGATGTCATCTGAAGTGCTTGTAGCGACCCCCTTCACAAAATGATTGTGTGTCAGTGGAGAATCCATTTTTCATGTGCCTCAAAATTCAGTTCCTTGGTTCTGTCACATGAAATTGCAATTGTATGTACCTTTTCACCAGTGAGAGTAACTGCTTCTACTGTTCGAATTCTCTTCTGCTTTTTATCAAAGGAATCTTTGAAGGCATCAGCTCTTTCTAACTCTTCAACATTGACAACAGCGTTCCTGCGTTTTCTCACAGTTGTATGCTGGGAAATAGACTCAGTAGTAGCAGCAGACAGAACTCCTCCATCAGAAGCTTTCCCAGCATCAGACCCCAAACTGCATATCATACCAGAGCCATCACTCCCAATCTTCTCTTGTAAACTCAGAGCATCAGATGCCCTATTTTTCCCTTGTCCAATACCATGCTCCATCTGATGGAGCGAACCAATATCAGATAACGTTGTTTTAATTTATAAAGACACAAAAAAATAGACACATGCATAAATATATTGCTAGTTTGCAGCTGTTGTCCAATTACTTTGAGAAGAATCAAGTTTCCGATGGGATAAGGTAAAAGGTCCTATGAAAAAACACTTCGTTAAGTTCAATAGAATTCCATCCAAAGCTTAGTGAGGCATGGGGTCAAATGTCTAATCCTTGCACATGATAAGGGCAAGAGAAAATACTTTGTTCAAAATCGTCTCCACCAACACCAAAAATATACAGGAAACCCTAAAGAGCTTTTAGGATGCAACAAAACCTTACAGTTGTGATTAGTCAGATCGACCGACTAAACATACTGAAGTGCTCATACTAGACTTAATTTATGCTTATATATGTACATTTTCTAAAATTGAGAACATCTAGAGAGGATTGAGACTATAGAGGACTGAGACTATGTGAAGTCAAGAATGAGAACAAAATTCCACCATACCAGGAGATAACATTCGTGACTGCAAGGTTTCCTGTCTTCAGCTTCAGACCAGCTTGACGTTTTTTCGCTCTGTCAATGGCCAAATATCTAATAAGAGGACTGAGACAATAGAGAAATATACATAGAACTAGTCAAGAAAGAAGGATTAAGTGTGGGTTCTACTCACAGAATAATTAGGACTTTGAGAACAGCCATGTAGGCGACAGTCAAAAACCTGTTAAGGGAATCAGGAAGAGATAGAAGCTCATTCAAAAATCCAAAGAAAGAAAACATATTCATGGCTATAACATTAAGTTATTACAATTTTCCATTTAATGCATACCAAACATCGGCGACAAAAGAGATTGTCAAAAGAATCCAAAGCAGCACTAAGAGTCTTCTCCAGTAGCACATTCCTTTCAGTAGAACCTTGCGCATGAGATACCTCTGATTTTAGCTTGAGCTCATTGTACCGCTCCTGTAAATTTCAAAATGGAAAACTCAAAACTTATCAGCAGCGAGTTCAAGCTAAATTTAAAGTTGTACTATTCACCTTACAGATGGTGTTAGGTCAAAACATAATGGAGAACAAAACACCTTATCACTATAGTGGTTGTTTCAAGTTTACTATTCTAGTGCAGATTACCAGGAGTTCTGACGGGGTGCCTCCTATGAAATGGCTAACGACATTTGCAACATCCTCATTAACTCCATGCTCCTCAAAAGCCATCCTGAGGAGAGGGGAAAAGGGCATCAAAAGGGTGCATGCACTAGTTAAAAATCAAAGCATGGACACAACTAGCATTCTGACATAGTGAAAATATCCATAAGCTCTCAAAGACACAAATTATCACATAGTCCCTTATTTCACAGCGGTGAAATTTTGTTACTTGGAATGGTAGATACCACAGCATTAAAGTCCAGCAGCAAACTGTACAAAAATTACTGCACCAGTGAAGTAATGGACATTTTTTGCACTTGAAGATCAAAACTTCTAAAGCATACAATATCAATTTACATTTCTCAGTTCAGGAGCCTTAAATGTACTTACCACAGAATTCGATCCTCGCCTTTAGAGAATTCACGCCTCTCATCCTCCACATCTGCGATATCATCGTCACTGTCCGTACAGACAAGTGCTTCATTTCCAGATTGATCATAGTAGATGCGCCTCCTGCCAACCACCGACTGGTCTTCCGCCATTCTCTGGTTTCTACGTCACATGAATAATCCATCAACACGGAATCACTGAGATGCTTCATATTAGCAATCAGTTCAATTCTAATAGCTTGTTTGGGCAGAAGCAAATGGAGGGAGAGAGATATCAAGATCCTTGTTAGCAATGAAAATGTGGGGATATAGGGAAATCCCCCCCCCCCCCCTCTTCAATAAACAGGTTTGTGAAGGAAAACGCCCTCCCCCTTCCTCATCTCTCTTCCAAGTCCAACCTCCTCCACCATGGTTGTTCACTTGTTCAGATGGAGCTCTCTCTCTCTTTCCTCCTTCCCCATCCCCTGCCTTACCCTTCCATGTTCTTCATTGCCCTCCCTGAGCATCCAAATTGGCTATTTAAATTAACTGTAAGTATTTTTTAGTTGACTAAAGACAAACCTAAACCAATTACCATTAGTCAAAATGTGACATCCTAAATGCCTAAGCAAGATCATACCAACTCAAATAATCTTCACACAGACAGATAACTGGGGTTAGAACATGCATCTTATTGTTTGGAACGAATTATATAAACCAATTAAATAAACAGACAACTTGGGGCAGAACTCTATCTTGAAAAAAGAAAAAAGGAACGCCGTACAGAATATGGTTGGCCAGAAAACAACTATATAGAGATTAAGGATGTATCCACTCAAGAAAATAAGACAGAGGGATGTACAGAGATCACACTTGTCCAAAAAAATCCAGGTCGTGTAAGGGGGTATCCTTTGTATTTTAGAAAGCTTGGTACTTTCTGGAAAAACGGCTTCATGCATATTGGCGAAGTCTTTGTCTGCTGATCCAGGAGAAAACCCATTCAATACGCAGAGAGCATTTTCTACCCCTAATTGAGGGACTTCACTTGATCTATTATCCACCTGAGAAGAAGTCTCTGTACATGTTGATGACAGGAGCTCATGAATATGACTCTGCAACTTCTTTCCACTCTTATCTAGTTTGCCCTTCAAAAACATATGACAATCAGTGGTAAATTAAGAGTTTCTTATACGACTAAATTGTATCCTGAAAAACACTGGCCCCCTTGAGGTATGTGACTGTGTAGCTCCTCATTATGGAGGCAGGAATTTCATTAGCATATGTAGAATGAATTTAGAATGCGCTAAAGATTATATTTGCAGCAAAAAAATATGACAATTAACAGCTCACCTTAATTTGTACAACTCGTTCTGCTTCAATTTGCTCATTCAGCTGATTGATCTTGGATATCAAGTTTCCATAGCGCTTCTCCATTGTCTCTCCGAGAGGTTTCTGGCAATTAATTGAATGAGTAACTTAAGCCACAACATATGCAGATAATTACCACTTCAACTAGAAGCAAGTGCAAAGAAGCTGTTGAAGCATATGCCAAGACTTAAGAATTTTGGTGTCTCATCTCAAACATTTAGAAAAAGGGGAACATGTTCTACGCCTCTAACTGGGTTAAATTCAAGTCATTCGTTGCATATATTTTATCTAAAAGTAGAATATTAAACAAACTTATGGTTTCCGTTTATTTTGGAAACAGGTAATGTGTTCTTTCTCTGGATAGTCCTAGCCTCTTTCAGCATCCGCAACTGCATTCATCTTCAACATATCAGCTTAAATTACCCTACTATTACTGTCTACTGAATAGCTCTGTCCTCACTAACCAACTTGAGAATGTAAACATTTCATAGCTGTGGATTGAAAAGCAACTTTGTATGCGGAGGAATTCCAGTCACCCAGCAGTATAGTAAAAGTGCATTGTTCAGAGGTTTGGAAAGGTAGAAAATCTCAAAAATGAGAATATTTTTTGCTGTATATGGAATCGAAATATCATCATTAAAGATTTAAGCTATATTTGTTCATGAATCCCTAATATTTTACCAAACTAAACAACCATACTTCAGTCATCTGCCAAAGATTACTGCTGCAAGCATCAAGATGAATCACCCATCTTTCAGCGACAAAAGATATGAAGAAAATGCATTCCCAATCCTATCTACCTTATATCATGAAGCATCATCACTACTCATTACAGCAAAACATAGTCGCTAACAACACAACTACACCCAAACACAGTGAAGCGAATAAGGAAATAACAACGGCTTAATCCATAGCCACATGACAGTGTGTTTTCTATTAATATTAAAGAAACTTGATTTAGTACGATCCCTACAAATCCCCTCCAACGCTGGCCCCAAAACATAACCGAAAAATATTCAGTATTTGTCGAAAATAATACTTCTACAATTGACCTGCACAAATATTCCAAGTCTTCAAAATCTAAGTAAGTTTGGAAACCAAAAGAGGGCGGAGAAGAAAGGAAGGATACTAACTGTACGCTCGGATGAAAAATCAACAGCCCTTAACACCATCTTTCTTCTATTGGTCCTCATCCAGGCCATCAAGCTATGACTAGAAAGGTGAGTTTTTAGGGTCATGACTCAGAAAATTTTAAGGCGTGATCAAAGGGACGTGGAATTCCTTGATTGGTTCAATGACGTGGCTTTAAACCAAAGGCTAATGTAAGGAGATACTAGAGAAATCGATATTTAATGTACTACTAGTACCCCGGGTTCAAAACCCCTCAAAATCATTATTTACACGCAAAATAACTTCTTTAAGGCAACCTGCCTCCTCTACAAACAAACTTCCATTTGACAAAATTTTAAACTCTCAACTCCTAGTAATTAATAGAATACAATGATAATGTGGTGACATTATACAGATCCTGCTACAAAATTAGCAAGAAAAGGATTTTCCAGTGTGATCATTTAATGCAAGAATTAGCTCGAGAACTTATTGAAGAATGCTAATTTCTAAGATAGCTCTGTCTCAATCATACCTTCCATGGCTCCCCTCTCACAGATATCTCAATAAGTAAACTATAATAAAGAGTCCACTGTGGTCTAAACAAACATACTAAGAGATCATATAGATTTATACAAATTAATAAGAACAACAGAAACTGGTGTCTAATGATTGATCTCACCTAAAACATCAACATGCTGCCAGCAAATGCATCTCCTAATAGATAATCCTCATGAGCTAGACTTTATGACAATCCCGTTATTAAAAAATACTTGATGGGACATTCAAAAGCTACAAATCATACACCAGGGCAACATTTAGGGATCACTAAATCAGAAAACTGGCCACTGAAGCACACTCTACTCCTCCATCATTCTGACTCCAGAAAACTTGTTGTACGCATGTCCAAAATCATTAATGTAAATGGATACAGAATCTCGCATATGATCCTTGAAATAATAGGAAAACATAGAAAAAATCTAGGGTGTCAGTGCCAACTCTGAATTGTAAGAGAAGAAACACCACAAAATGCATACATGTAGTATTCATATCCGAGACATTCATCAATCAGAAAAAGAAACAAACATGAACCACTGAATAAGAAAGGATCCATGTTGTTACTAAACATGAACCACTGAATAAGAAAGGATCCAACTAGTTCGATACTCCATAAAGTAAATGCCTTTCATATAAGAATCCAACAAATTAGCCTCTTTTTTTATCAACTTCGTATGATCAACGAAGTTCACAATTCAACAATTCTAGTTGCCTTTCTGATTGAAGGTCTAACGGAAATAGCCTTTCTACTAAGCTAATTCCTACCAAAGCTCTCAATTTTACACCTTTCTAATGAAAACAACCACTATTTCACCAAAATCTATACGATCAACCAAGTTCTCAATTCTATGCCTTTCTAATCAACAGTATAACAAAAAGAAACCTCAATTTTACCAAACTCTATATGACCAACCAAGTTCTCAATTCTACGCCTTTCTAATCAAGGCTCTCAAGGGAACAACCTCAATTTCATCAAGCTCTATATGATCAACCAAGTTCTCAATTCTACACCTTTCTGATCAACTGTAACAAAACCAACCTCACTAAACTCTATATGATCAACCAAGTTCTTAATTCAACACCTTTTTTGATCAAGGGTCCAACCGAAACAAGCTCCACCTCGCCGCAATCCTAACACTACACACATACTCCTTCCCTCCCGCCTCGCCTTAGGCGGGCACCTCACCATACACCTCATAGTAATGCCACAATACAATACAGCAAGTTCAGAGTTCAGTACCATAAACCATAAATTCTAATATACCAACCACACCAAACTATACACATATGATCACAAAAAATACCCAACAAAGAAAATTCCATAGTAACACCATACAGTACATAAAACTAAGCAGATTTCATCATAGAATTCAATGACAACATATGTTCAAGAGGGTTAAAAAAAGCTAAAGTTTGCAGTATGATATAATGTTTGCATACCTTTGTGGTAATTCTAGTATTGCAGGTGATCAAGGTAAAAAGAATGGAGAGGTAGTAAAAGTGTGATCATGGGGAAAATTGAAGCTCATATGATGAACAAAAGGCAAAAAGAAGAACAACAGTTAAAAGTGTTAGAAGTGGCTTTAAAGTGGGAATGTTTTGCTTACGTGGCTTTACTTTAGAGGTTGGTTATTGGGAGGTAAAGTCGGTTGACCATCATCATTTTTTCATTTTTTTTTTTTTTTTTTTTTTTGAGGTGGGTAAGGAGGACCCTTAACGGCAAAATCTATTATATTTGTATGTTTCTTTATGTATTTTTTGACTAAAAAAAAAATCAAAAGTAAATAAAAATCCTTAAGTTAGACATTAAAGTAGATACTTTCAAATGTACCTAATAATTTGCCCCTTTATCGGGCCGGACCCATTTCTGATTAACTCTGTATACACGGGCATGACCCTTAGGAAGAAGGGGAGAGAAGCCTCTAGTGGCGTTTAGGTCAACAAGTGACAAATTAACCACTAGACCAAGTCTTGCTTAATATTTTGTGTTAATATATTTATGACGGTGATATAGTAATGAGAAACATGAAGAATGATTTAAACATTTAACATAATAGTCGTAATGCTTTGCCTTGCAAAGCTATGTATAACTCGATAACAATGACATAATAATCATAAAACCAATTCAATTCAATTCATCTTAACTTTGCTTAAATTAGTTCAGTTTGAAAAAAGTTTAATTCAGTATAACTCGGTTGAATTCGATTTAGTATAGTTCATGTTAGTTTTATATTATTCGATCTAATTTATTAAAAAGTTCTAATTAGTTAAAAAGATCAATTCACTCCATAAGAGAGTTCCACTTCATTTTTAATTCTACTTTTTTTAATTCATACATTCACTATTCAGTTTGATTCATTGATTCAACTCATCTCTAGTCTTATGGAAAACTTATCATTACTAAGTCCAATTTTATGGGCCATTATTTCGTTAACACCAATATTGATATTTTGCCATGTTGGGCCTACTCTCGGAGCCTTTGCAAACAAATTTGCTACCCCCTTCACTTCTGTATCCAGTTGCTTCAAAATTATCGATCGATAAGCCCTTTCGTGAAGGGAAGCAAAAACGTGGCAATCTAGCCTTTCAAATGATGAATATTCTCATTTTTACTATTTCACTGTACTTTTTGAGAAGTGGGGAGGGGAACTACTTGGTTATGATGTTGGAATAACTTGTTTCAACATTTGATAAAATTCATTGCAGCTCAGTAGCTCAACTTTATCATCAAAAGCTACTTGATAGGCTACACAGAGCAAGCAGGCATAAGAATAGAGATCTTCCACGAACCAATTTTCACGTCACCTCAATGTTTAACATATGTACGCAAGCATTGAAGCGCACTGCCATGGAAGATATAGCTTTGTAATTTGATGTAAAATGTCTCTTCTGATCCAAGAACAAAAACATTTGATACACAGATCTTTTCTAATTTTTGAACAAAGAACTAGGAAGCGATGAGTAAAAATAATCGCTGACCAAGCTGTTCTCTCTTAGTAAACTTGCCGTTCTTAATCATCAAGTTAAATATAAGAGCAGAACTCTGCCAAGTAGAATACATTATATGATCTTTATAATGCCCAATGATCACTATGGCAAAATGGAACCTGTGATTTCTGCTTCCATGGATCAATCCTTCGATTGTCAGACATGGTCACAGAGACCACCTTCACTTTGTCTAGATCTCAATAACTAGCTTGATAACTCAGGGCGACTGATGAACCTTAGACATACAGTACAATCCAACACCTTACACCATAGCTATAAATTCTGGTTTATAAATTCTAATAATTTCAAAAACAAACAAACATTAATTATATAATCAAAAATACATACCCAACAAAAGAAAATCCATACTAACATATATAGTACATATAGGTATGCAAACAGAAAAGGCTAAGTTTTGCATTAAAAGGATGGTTTTGAAGGTGCATAGGCATGTGTAACTTACAAATTGCTCAAAGAAGTCAATCTGCTGCACAATGCCGAAACTGCATCAAATTCAAGCTTAACGTGACATTTCTCAGTGACTTCTATATTTCAATTAAAAGGCTAATTCTGAAGCCTTGCCCAATTGAAAGGTAAAATCTAACTCACTATTAGTATACCTTCACCGACTAGTTAACACATGCAAGGGAATTCTTGGTTCACTTCTCCATCTCAACAACAGGGAAAAGAAAGCAACTGTTCCTGGGATCTTATCCTAACCAGGTAATCAGGTATCACTCACTTTTAAGACTGTCAGGATATTAAGAAATGACCTCATTTCCTGTTTCTAAAATGAAAGGTATTTGTGGAGGACTATCAGAATGCAAGAGTCCCTGGTGGTACTTCAGCCTCAAAATGATTCTCACCGAACATAATGGCTCCATCCCTTACAAGGACAAGGAGCAGAGCAAGTGAATAACCATAAAAGAATGCTCATGAATAGCAGAAAATTAATAGCAACAAAAATGCAAAAGTATAGTAAAAAATTAAGACACATTAAAAATGAAAAAAAACACATACTTTCCGAGAACATAGAAGAAAAGTTGATTTTAGTTGGTCACGATGTTCATGGCCGTAGACTAATTAAAGAAAGCCATACACATAGTTTGGCTAGAATCGAAAGCCAAAAATCCAACTTGCATCTGTTCTCTACAAAAGAAAAGCAACATGTGTGAAAATAGAATTGTTGCTAATTTTTAGCTAAGTTTGATGTATGATGCTCTGTCAATAATGTAGAAAGACCAGCTGTATAAAACATCAACACACAAAGTTCAGTACAATTTAGGTCTTCAAAAATTATCCATCAACCCCCCTTCCCCCCCTTCTCCCGCCCCAGATACTCACACTTTTTCGCATTTGTCACTCGGAAGTTACACAAAAATAATCTGTCAAATACCGACAGCATAAGTAGACAAGTAGTGGCATAACAATAGAGAACTCATATGTTGACATCTGACCCTGGAGGAGTCATAATACTATAGCATGATAAAGAGTAGATATCTTTAGAACATCTTAACAGCAAGATGAGATATTCAAAAAAAAAAAAAAAAAGCCTAAGATGAAATATTCCAGATCTTTCTGAACAAGCCATGATATAGTAAGGCGTATTCCATCATCTGACTACCAGAAAACAATAACCAGATCAATAGAAGATACAGGACTGTTAGCAGAAGCCAAAGCCAGAAAAAGAAAGGTCATTATTGAAGAAGGGAGTTCATACTATAACAGAAGATTGCCTACAGAGTTTCTTTTAACTAGAATCATAAAGAGTGCCATAAAGAACAAATTACAGAGACACACTTGCCTCCATTTTTAGCTAATTAGCAGTTACCCTCTATTTGCCAAGTGCAGCAGCCACTTGAATAATGGCTTCATAAGATATATTAGACCATAAATGATCCTCTCTCTATACATCATGACACGCGGTCACCCCCATAGTCCTGTTTTCATTCTGCCTTCACTACTAGATTAAGAATGAAAGACAAAAAAACCTGGAGCACAAAATCACCACCAAACCAATAATAATTCTTAAATTTGAAGGTAAGAACAAGGGGCAAGGAGACATATAAGTCGAAATGAAGTAACTCAACAGTCAAAAATCCAACCATTTGGTGTAATATTCACAGGTGACTGGGTTGATAATGCCTTGAGGAGCACACTGATTGATACGGGGGCAAACACCACATGGAATCGAAGCCAAAGCTCCAATGCGGGTTGTGTGTGGCGGTTTCAGCTTATAACATTCTGCATTAATAGGAAACGGAGCAAACTCCCCCAATCCATTGCTCTTGGCTTTAACAAGCACCTTCTCTAAGCACAAATTGTCGAGTACCTCCTTCAGCTGATCGACCATCAAGTCATAGTTAAGCAATCCCTTGACCTTAATTGCGTGCAGGATTCCGTCGGCTGTAGCCACCTTCTGTTTAGAAACAATGGTTGCGCAGCTTTTCTTTAAAATGTCAATGAACTGCTTGTCAAAAACCCCATCCTGGTACCAAACTCCACCAGTCAAGTCCTTTGAAGGCTCGAACTCCGTTGCCATAAGCCTCTTCTTCCCTTTGTCTTGAACGTTAGGCACCTCTTTTATCAATCTCTTCAATTGAAGCGACTTAGCGCAGTTGTCGACCACCTTGATGTTTGCCATGTTAAGCTCTCTTCTTATATCACCCTTCCAAATCCCCATATCTCCCTTGCTTTTGATCAGGTTATAAATGGCACGCTCCTCAGCTGTTAGATCCTTTGCCAGCCCATCGGACCCTGGCCGCTTCCGCTTGATGCCCAAAGTCCCTCCCCTCGAACCCATCTTCAATATCAACAGCTACCAACAAAAAAAAGTAACTAACTGGCTACTGCCTGAAACACAAACAAAACAAAAACAGAGCATCATTCATCAGGCCCAAACCCGAAAATCATGTTCAAATAACCAATCAGAAAACAAAGATCAGCACACCTAAACCACTAACAGTAAGCATTAGGCTCCAGTTTCTGCATAAGCAAGCTACATCACTACACAAAATCTCGACAATCAAACGAGATTCGATAACACAACCACATTACTAGATCATAATATAATTGCTGTCAAGTTTCAGCATCTACTTACACTTTACTCCATTATTCTACATAAGCACTCAAAAACCAACTCTACACTAATCTCCTCACCCCCCCCCCCCCGGCCCATTTTTCTCCAACTCTTAATTTTCCCTCTAGTACAAGTGGCACATACTCGATACCTTGGGTGGAGGGGGATAGGGGACAAGGTAGAAAAACGGTACAAAAAGTAGAAAAGCGGAAAATGATCAAAAACAGTACGGGAATTCAACGGTGTTTAATACATACGTGTATTATTCAATAACATGTCTTAAAACACGGTCAAAAATCCGGCAAAAACATAACTTTAATTATCAGTCCAAACCTGAAAATCATGTTCGAATAACCAATCACGACACACAGACGAGCAGAAGACACCTAAACCACTACGCAATAGGCTCTAGTTGCTAGTACATATACAGACTCCCTTCCTACACAAAGTATCCACAATCCAACGAGATTCGATGACACAACAACCAATTTCCTAGCAACGTAACATGCTTCCAGTCAAGTTCCACCACTACTCACACTTGACTAGTTGACTCCATTATTCTACACAACCATTCAAATACACCACATACGAAAAATCCACAATACCATACTCATTCTCATAAAAAATAATCAATATATAACTTCAAAAGCTCATAGTAAGAATACAAAACTAAATCCATGAAATCTTACCTTTCTATCAATCACATCCAATCCAATCCAAACCATACTAATATAATCATACATTGCTACTTACCATACTAAAATACTTAAATGACATTGGCCCCTCTAACAGTTGTAAACTAGCTTAAGCAGAATAAATTAGTACCATTATACTGCAATATTAATATTTTTTTTTGGAACCCGCAGCCACTACCTTTGGTGCGCACTGGGTAAACCCCCAAGTATGCGCAATAGCCTGCAAACCTGGGAGTTCTCCCGGGTTCAAATCCTTATGACCCCATCCCCCGCAACATTACCAAACATAACAATATTGATATTGATATGATTACGTACAAATATATGAAGTGGGGACAATACGTTAATAAATTAAGCTGATGATTAAATTTTACCTTTGTAAGCGCGGGGAGGAGTAGAAAGAAGGCAGGAGAGGGGGGGTTAAGTAATGAGGAATTGTGGCCTTGGGGGTGTGTTAAGGTATAGTTAAATATGAGGGTATTTTAGTAATTTTCATCTTTAAGTGGGATGCTAGTTAAAAAAAATTTCACAAATTATTACCAACTAAAATAGCAGCCCGTGCCATAATAGCACGGTTTTTTAAATAATATTATAATTCGATAAAATTATTACCAATGAGCAGTATTGAAAAAGGCTATTTGATTATTATATATGAGAAAAAAAGGGGAAAAAATAGCATCAATAATACAACTCACTCGGCTAGTCCATGTATTGATTCATGAGATATGCTCATATGGAGTGATGCGATGATTTTTTTTTTTTTTTTGAAGGGGGAGCATTTTATTAATTAACATCAAGGTCCGCTAAAGTCAATATACTTTGCGGAAAATCACCAAAATATACATGCTCCAACCCATAAGAGGGACACAATCTAGAAACATAATGAGCAACGGTATTACCCACTCTTTTGACATGAGCACAATGAAAACTATCAAAACTCTTATTGGAGTTCACTAAATCATCCACAAACAAACCCATAGGTGCAAAGATACTTTGTTGTGACATGACCGCCGAAATCACATTTGTTGAATCTGCTTCTAACCAAGCTTTGTCATATTGCAGTTCTGTAGCAATAGTAACACCACATGCGGCTGCCGCCATTTCTGCAACATCAACGTCCCAGCACCCCTGGCATCGTCGAACAACAACCACCAGCACCTTGCCACACAATGCTTCAATTATGCTCCAATACACCCTATAAACATGCTTGGTAAATTTCGAGACTTTTTCCTGGAAAATAAAAAATCGACCTAAAAAGCCGGTTTTTTTGAACTATAAGTCTATAGCCCACGAAAAAACCTCGTCTTTGCCCCGAAATAAAATCGGAAAAAATTTGGCAAGAGGCATCCTAAACACATATACTGAAAAATGGAACAAGAAAACAGCCAAAAAGTAGCTTTGGCATAGCCCAAACCATCGGTTTTGTCCATTATGCACATGCTCGATCCGAGCGTTAACACACTGTAAAACTATCAAGAAAAAGGAATGACATTGCCACATGCTTCAATTATGCTCCAATACACCCTACGAAACTCGGTTGGTAAATTTCGAGACTTTTTTCGTAAAATCAAAATTCGACCCAAAATGCCAGTCTTTGTGGACTATAACCCACAAAAACCTCGTATGGGCTGGGAAATAGAATCGGACAAAAATTGACCGGAGGCATCCTAGACACATCCAATGAAGAATGGAACAAGATAATTGCCAAAAGGTTGCTTTGGCGTACCCCAACCCATCGGTTTTTCCACTATGCACATGGTCGAAACGAGCCCTAAATACACCGTAACACAATCAAGAAGGAGGTGTAGCATTGCTAAACAATACTTCAATTATGCTACAATAAACCATATGAACATGCCTGGTAAATTTCAGGACTTTTTCCGGAAAACTAAAAAAGGATCCAAAAAGCCGATATTTGTGGATTATAACCCACGAAAAAACCTCGTCGTTGACCCGAAATAGAATCGGACAAAAATTGGCAAGAGGCATCCCAAACACATACTATGAAGAATGGAACCAGAAAATTTTCAAAAAGTAGCTTAGTCGTAGCCCAAACCATCGGTTTGTACTCTATGCACATGCTCGAAATGAGCGCTAAACACACCGAATAACTATCAAGGAGGAGGAATAGTATTGCCACACAATGCTTAAATTATACTCCAATACACCCTATGGACAAGCTTCGTAAAATTCGGAAATTTTTCCGGAAAATAAAAAATGGACCCAAAAAGCCGATTTTGTGGATTTATAACCCACGGAAAAACCTCGTCTCGGCCCCGAAATAGAATTGGACAAAAATTGACAGGAGGCATCCTTGACACATATAATGAAGAATGGAATAAGAAAATTGCCAAAAGTATCTTTGTTTTAGCCTAAACCATCGGTTTTTTCCACTATACACATGCTCGAAACGAGCGCTAAACACACTGTAAAACTATCAAGAAGGAGGAATAGCATTGCCAAACAATGCTTCAAATATGATACAATACACCTTATGAACATGCCTTGTAAATTTCGGGACTTTTTCCGCAAAACCAAAAATCGACCCAAAAAGCCGGGTTTTGTGGATTATAACTCACAAAAAAACTTCGTCTCGGCCCCAGAATAGAATCGTAAGAAAATTGGAAGGAGGCATCCTAAACACATATAATGAAGAATGGAACAAGAGATTTGCCAAAAAGTAGCTTTGGCCTGGCCCAAACCATCGTTTTTTCCACTATGCACATGCTCGAAATGAGCGCTAAACACATCGTAAAACTCTCAATAAGGAGTAATAGCATTGTCACAAAATGCTTCAATTATGCTTCAATACACCCTATGAACTTGTTTGGTAATTTTCGGGACTTTTTCTGGGAGAAAAATAAAATCGACCCAAAAAGCCGGTTTTTGTGTACTATAACCCATTAAAAAACCTCGTTTCGGCCCCGAAGTAGAAGCGGAAGAAAATTGGCAGGATGCATCCTAAACACATATAATGAAGAATGGAACAAGAAAATTGCCAAAAAGAAGCTTTGGCGTAGCCAAACCATCGGTTTTTTCCATTATGCAATTGCTCGATTCGACTGCTAAACACACCGTAAAACTATCAAGAATAAGGAATGACATTGTCACATGCGTCAATTATGCTACAATACACCATATGAAACATGGCTGGTAAATTTCACGACTTTTTCGTAAAATTAAAATTCGACATAAAACACCGGTTTTTGTGGACAATAACCCACAAAAAGGCCACGTCTGGGCTCGGAAATAGAATCGGACAAAAATTGAGATGAGGCATCCTAGACATACAATGAAGACTGGAAGAAGAAAATTGCCAAAAAGTTGCTTTGGCGTAGCCCAACCCATCGGTTTTGTCAACTATGCACATGCTCGAAACGAGCGTTAAACCCACCGTAAAATTATCAAGAAGGAGGAATAGCATTGCCACATGTTTCAACTATGCTCCAATAAACCCTATGAACATGCTTGGTAAATTTTGTGACTTTTTCCGGAAAATAAAAAATCGACCCAAAAAGCCGGTTTTTGTGGAATATAACCCACGAAAAAACCTCGTCGTGTACCCGAAATAGAATCGGACAAAAATTGACAAGAGGCATTCCAGACATATACAATTAAGAATGGAACCAAAAAATTGTCAAAAACTAGCTTTGTCGTAGCCCAAACCATCAGTTTGTGCTCTATTCACATGCTCGAAATGAGCGCTAAACACAACGTAAAACTATCAAGGAGGAGGAATAGTGTTGCCACATAATTCTTCAAATATACTCCAAATAACATGCTTGGTAAAATTCGGGAATTTTTCCGGAAAATAAAAAATGAACCCAAAAAGCCGGTTTTTGTGTATTATACCCACGAAAAAACACTACGGCCCCGAAATAGAATTGGACGAAAATTGACAGGAGGCATCCTAGACACATATAATGAAGAACGAAACAAGAAAATTACCAAAAGTATCTTTGGCGTAGCCCAAATCATCGGTTTTCCACTATGCACATGCTCGAAACGAGCGCTAAACATACCGTAAAACTATCAAGAAAGAGGAAAAACATTGTCAAACAATGCTTCAATTATGCTCCAATACACCCTATGAACTTGCTTAGTAATTTTGGGACTTTTTCCGGGAACAAAAATAATAACCCACGAAAAAACCTCGTTTCGGCCCCGAAATTAAATCGGAAGAAAATTGGCAAGATGCATCCTAGACACGTATAATGAAGAATGAAAAAAGAAAATTGCCATAAAGTAGCTTTGGCGTAGCCCAAACCATCGGTTTTGTCCATTATGCACTTGCTCCATTCGAGCACTGAACACACTGTAAAACTATCAAGAATAAGGAATGACATTGCCAGATGCTTCAATTATGCTCCAATACGCCCTATGAAACATGGTTGGTAAATTTCAGGACTATTTTCTTAAAATCAAAATTCGACATAAAACGCTGTTTTTTGTGTACTATAACCTAGGAAAATACCTCGTCTCGGCTCCCAAATAGAATTGGACGAATATTGACATGAGGCATCCTACACACATATAATGAAGAATGAAATAAGAAGTTTGCCAAAAAGTAGTTTTGGCGTAGCCCAAACCATCGGGTTTGTCCACTATGCACATGCTCGAAATGAGCGTTAAACACATCGTCAAACTATCAAGAAGGAGGAATAGCATTGCCACCTGTTCCAATTATGTTCTAATTATGCTATTGGTACCACCTGTTAAGCAATTGAACATATACAAATGGAACTGAACGAAAACGAACCGGACTGGGTTGAGATGAACAAGGCCTAAAGTTTAGGATGCCTTTTTGTAATAATTCCATTTCTCTGTTCAATATTGTATGTATGATAAGCTTGTGGTGTATTCTTGTTCTATTATAAAATTTAGCTAGTTATAATGATGCCAAATAACAAGAGAAAAAATAAATTTAGTGCCTATAGAATATATTTTATTTAAAAAAAAAATTTTATTAACTGGTTGTAATAAACATTTACCAAACTTTTAGGCGTTTTTTACGAGAACTGATTTTTACACTTCCACTAGCCTCTTTCATGTGAGAGTACACAATTTTGTGCAATTTTTAATTCCTCTCATCTGGAGAGTGTAAAAATAAGTTGTGGGAGTGTAAAAATCATTTTCCCTTTTTTTACGCTATTGAGTGCAACTTAGGGGAGGGGCCCAAATTAAAGGTACTGTAGTAGTGTTGGACTGTACTATACCCCGTTATCTTACTACCCGCGTCTTGCTAAACCTCTTTTTCTCCCAGCCAACACAATTCGAGTCGAAGGTACGTATGCACTTTTCTAATACCGTTTAAATTTTTGGCTTATCAAAGTTTTATTTGACTGCTTGTTTCTTTCTTCGTGTTTTTTGGTTTAGTTTTGTTGAGATTGTTAAGTTCCTAACTTTCACTATTTAAAGCTCTGCATGTCTAATTTTGCTCGCACTGGTCATATATGAACCTGCATGCATGGAGTGTCGTTGAATGTGATATCTATGTAGAGAGATTTGATACAAAGTCTAATTTCTGCTTCATTGATGATGAGTAGAGCTGTAGAGGCACATGGTTAGTAAAAGTGAAGTGAGTGATCGGTTGAGTGACTTGCCAGATTAAATTCTGTTGTCAATCATATCGACCTTCACTATGAAGGAAGTTGCAATACTCAGTCATGTTTCGCGCAGATGGGAGTTCATATGGCGATGTTTTCTACTCCTGCACTTTGAAAGTTCATGGTCAAAGGATACAATTATCAAATATATGAGATCGATTTCTCAAGAAAGATCACGTTTAGTGAGGTGGGTTGATCGCGTTCTGGAAGAGCATATTGGTCCAGCTTTAGATGAACTTAAGGTCACATTTGATTTGGACAAAAGTTGTGAATCTTTTGTTAACAATTGGGTGGGTTTTGCATTACAAAAACAAGTAAAAAGGCTTGAGCTGGACTTTAGACCACAATGGACAGGATCGTTAGCTGGTCAGGACGTCCCTATTAGTGGCAAGCGCCTTGATCTGACCTGTAGTTTTGCCAGTATCAAGTCTTGCCTAACATCTTTTTCACTTAAATACATTAATGTGACTGCTGAACTTATTGATTGCCTTCTTCATTCCTGCTCATTGTTGGAGAACTTGTGTGTTGTAGGTTCAAAATATCTAATCAGCCTAAAAGTCTTCGGTTTATTGCAATTGAAACATTTAGAGATATCTAATTGCCCCCATTTGGAAATGATTGATATTATTGCCCCAAAGCTATGTCATTTACGTATTATGGACACCCTATAAAGCTTCATATTGCAAATGCCTCCTTGCTATCCGGGGGGTCAATTGGTGCGGGCAATTATGGTGACAGTATTGCCTATGCGTTTGACTCCTTTTCAGAATACTTTTCACAGTTGCAGCATCTACATCTGGTGATATGCTTATACGCGGAGGTGAGTGTGGTTAATCCTGTCCAAGCATGAACTTGATGCATTTATGAATGAACTTGTAAATATCTGTGCCTTCTAATGTCTGCGCTTATGCAGCTGGATTTGGGGATCGGTCATCCTCCTGCTTTGCGAAACCTTAAGCATCTCGAACTGAGTGTCTCTGCAAATTCTGATCAAAGCCTTCTTGGATGGACTCCTTTGATTGTAGCAGCTCCAAGTCTGCAGAAGCTGACATTAAAGGCAACATACTTTCTTTTCCTTATATACTAGATAATTAAACACTTGGCTAGCTTTTGTTGAGTTTCTAACTTCCAGAATTTATTATGGCTTCTTTTCTTAAGATGTTACTCTTCTTTTTCTATATTTATTTATTTGTCATTGTTGTTATTGAGATTATTTGTTATGCTCCCTTGATTGTTCTTTGTTATTGCAGTGGAATGGTGGTGGTGACTACAGATACGCAAGACCAATATTGAAACGCAAGGGATGCCCCCTCAAATGTTTGAAAACGCTAGAGCTTGTTGGTTTTAGGGGACGGCCACTTGATCTTGAGCTTGCGACTTATGTACTTGAGAATGCTATTATGCTCAAAGAGGTGATAATCGACTTCACGCCAATGTACCAGAAAAAGCCGTTTTACGAAGGTGGACGAGAACGACTTGTGGAGCTTGAAATGAAGCTACCACAAAGTGTAAAGTTAATTGTCAAGTAAACTCAGTACCATATTTTTCTTTGCTCCTGAATGTCAATTTGTTATTTAAAATCATGAAGTACAATCAGGACATGAGTTATTTATGTGTCCTCCAACCGTGATCTGCTGGTGTTCTATATGATTGAACCATTGGCACCCGGTCATATTAGCTGGACGATATGAAGGGGACCAGTGGGAAACTGAAAGGATCTGTAACATTTGCTGTACTGATTACTGTTCTAACTGCATTTTATTAGTGAAAAGCATTGATCATACATTGACAAATAAGTGCAGCTCTTTCTTATGACAATCTCCTCTCTACCAACTTCCCTCTTCAGTGACCTTCTGTAATGGCTCTCAAATCCATTCTCTTCATGGTTATACTTGGTGTCCCTGGGTGTCTGATTTTCCAATTCCACCGTCCATCTCCTCCTAAGAACTAAAGAATCGGGGTCAAGTATTATTGGTCTGCTGATGAAGGTCAGTTTTGTGGACGGTCGTTGAGGAGGAGTGGCAACAACTGTAATATCACTGATCCTAAGGCTTTCTATATGTTCAAAGATAACTGTGGATTGGTAATTTTCCTCCCTTTCCCTTTTAGGCTTTTTGAATGTCTAATGATGTCTGTTTGTGCTTTCATTTTCAAATATCTGGGGTTGTACTTCATTCTGTCATTCAATATGCTTCTTATTCCTGTTTATTCTAGTTCTTTGCTGTGCTTGTTCTTCTTATATATGAGAAACTGAGCTTCTTGTGTCGGTGTTTTTCCGGTTGGTTTGTATTTGTGAGTTCTAATAAGGTGCAAAATGCTTCCTTTATGGAAGTAATATGGTTCAAACTTGTCTACCGTATCTTCATTTACTGTAATTCTTCATGCTATTTGACGAAAAAGCCGCTTAATGTGATCTTATGAGACAAGGCTGCAACCTATGTTTTACACTTCGCGTTTTAGATTTAATAAGAGTAGTAGCGGCTTTAGATGCATATTTAAGAATGCTTTACATGTTCCAATTTTCAATTACGGAGTATATGATAGTGAGTATATGCTTTACATCAGTATGTATGTGGATTACTTGGTAATCAGTAGAAACTAGTTGATGTAGACTATTAATTCAGGGCATATGAGTATATAAATGGTGGTTAAAATCAACTATGAGTATAGAGGATATATAATAATACGGAAGCAACATAGTAAAAACTTTACATCAATTGCATTGTAGCTCCTTGCGCGCTTCTATAAGCATCATTGAGGTCGTCTCAGAAGCTTTTTATGTGGTGTTTTTTTTTTTTTAAGCTGAGCAACTGTCCTCGACTCCTCGTTCCCCTGTCTAATTGAACGATTTTCCTTCATCTTTCACGATTTCGTGCAGAATTTGAGGAGAACTGCCTATCCTTTTTACTTTCTTGATTCTTTCTATTTCGACTTTGCCTGAAATATTAGATAAGCTGTTTTGACTACTACTGTAATCTCAGTTGGCAATTCTAGAAACATAGCCATTGATTGAACACATGAACTGCTGCTACATCACTTGGATAAACTGACTAGTATGCTTTCTTTGAAACCTTTGGGCGGCGATAGGTGGCCGATAACTATGTCTTCTGAAGAAGTTTGTGGAGGTAACTCATGCCTTTCGAGGACCTTGGAGAGTTGGAGGTTATCATGATAATTGTGAGCGAGACACAATTGCTATGTACTGTACTGGTGCAATCCTTGTTACTACTGATGATGTTGCTGGATCTGCAAGAAGGATGCTTGGTGGTAGAGTCTAAAATCTAAACCAATTGGTCATTACTCATTATGTGTGCTATTTTGTGAATTTATTTCTTTCATTTTTCCTTCCACCTTACCCCAAAAGAAAATTCTACTCAATCTGTATTTATATAGCTGCAGTTCAATAATATATAACGACTAAGGAGTTGCATGCCAAAAAGATATTTCGTCATGCTGAAGTGTTGATTAGCAAGCAATGTTGGTTGCAGAGTTAAAGAACATAATATTTGTAGGTTCACCTCAAATATAACATTACATAACCAAAAGAATGTCTCAAACATTAGATTAAATTAACAACGAATTGAACGATAACAAATTACTCTATCATATCAATCTCTTCTTTCGTTGATAATTATATTGCATTAAATCAGAAGCAAACGAATTAACAACAACAATCACACAATCGCAAAACATCATTTCATCTAGACATTACCTTATTTATTATATGAGTAGCTAGCACATGAAATTAAACAACTAGATCCAATCCCTCATAAGCACAGCTAGTATATACTGACCACTAGTAGATCAAGCTAGCAAACTACGAAGTACTAACACCTTCTACTGTAGACCTATTTAATTTTGCGTAGTATATGCGTATACTAATACTAATATAGTAGTAGTATATATCTGGACATATTTAGTTTTTGATATACGTATACTATAGTAATATATGAGTACTTTTGGATGTATTATACGGTATGTTCCATCTTCAACCTTCTTAATCAACCATAATCAGCGCGCCTTCTCTTGGTCGGCAGCCTCAACATCACATCACATCACTGCCGGAATGCGACGGCGGCGCGTCTTCTTTGGTCTCCTCTCCGTCAGTAGCCTCAACATCATTTTCGACAGACGCATCTCCTTGAGCCTCCTCTCCCTCGGCAGCCTGATCGAGATCACTTTCGGCACGCGGTTGCGGCACTTCTTCTTCATCCTCTCCGTCAGCATTGTCGGACTCATTCTCGGCTTGCGGTTCTTCATTCTCCTCTCCGTCAGCATCGTCCTAGTTAGGCGCATGCATGAGTTGTTTTCTGACATACCTATGTACAAAATAGAAAATGTTAGAAATTGGATGGAATAGGAATTATAGGATAGTTGATATATGACGTCATTAAAGTGGGAGTTTGTTAGACATGCACCTGATGAAGTGAGGAGTGTTAACATGGTAAAATTATCTTTATAACAGACAGGATGACATGAATTTGTTTTACCAAGGTGAATGTAAACAACTGCCAGAATTTTTATTAGCAAACCAAGTGTATTAAAACAGTGAATTCTTTGGGTAAGACAGAAAGAGGGTGAGTATCTGAATTCTGAAAATATCTTAGTTAAAGTGATTCCCAATTAGTGGATCAGCCCTATTTTTTTAGTCCATGACTTTATAGCAAGCAGTGAGCAAGCCCATGAGTCACTTTATTACCCCCAAGGCCCCTACAAACGATCGGTACTATAACCAAAAAATAATGCAGGATGCAAAACATCAATAGGATGAAATCATGAAAATGAAGATTTACAAAAGCATACATAAATCTCATAATTAGATGTCCTGAATTTTTGTTTATCAAAAATACAAAAGAAAATACTATTTATGTACAAAATAGAAAATGTTAGAAATTGGATGACGTCATAAGGGTGGGAGTTTGTTATATATGCACCTGCTGACTGTTAACTAATATATTTGTAACTAAATAGATGACGGTCCGGGCAGGTTCAGCGGCTGATGGGAGAGTTGGTTGTGTTGGGGGGACTGGTGGTGGGTGGGTGGATGCGTGG
>CAAKMY010034885.1:1883-27778 GCA_901111285.1 Corrigiola litoralis | reverse complement strand
AGCACGGGATGCTATCTAGTACTATATATATTAAAAGGTGTTGCATGAATAGGAACCTCCCACGCTTATCAATTACGCCAACATGCATCAATATACCCTCATTCTTCTCACAAACTAAATAATGGCCTTTAAGACCTGACACTTTAAAATTCTATTTTATTTACCCTTTAATTGTCAATCTAACATTTATATGTGTAATTTAAAGTCCTACTTTAACTAATGGATACAACAATCCAATTGATTTACGTAATAAATACACCCCATAATTTCATATTTTATAACCTCAATCTTCAATATAAAAAATCATAATTCAGATCATATGATCATCACTGATGCTATCTACATCAACCAAATTCAAAATTTCCTTATCCTCCACCAACCTCTATCTATAAATCAAGTACATATATATGATCACACGAGATATGTAATTGGTACATCAACAAGTTCTTTTTTTAAATTTTTTTTTTTACGGTCTCAGGTCACAAACTTATTTTCTTTAACAATTTGTACATCGCATGAGATCTAACACTAGAGTTACAGTTGCCAATTTGTAGGTCAAGCTATGAATTGTTTATTACAACAATATTAACTAACGAAGAGAAAAACCTAAAAAATACAATAATAGCATTATTGTGCATCGCACCGGACCACCGGTCAAATCAATAGTTCAACCAGTTTAAGAGCAAAACCTACAAAAATACAACAATATTAACTAACGAAGAGAAATCATAATCACACAATAGTAAAATCAGTAGCTTCAGTTAGTCAATCCAAAATTGGAGATGGGCCCTCAACAAGCGCTAATTATAATTTTAGAGAGAAAATTGAACTTTCTAAATTATTACAAAATTTAGTTCAGTAGTCCTAGCCTAATAAGGAAAGTCTAAAACAACTAAAATGTAAATAATAAAATAAACAAGTCAAGACCGCCTCAAAAAAACCCGAAAAAGCTGTACTTCCCTTTTTCTTATGCTTATGCATACGCAGATACGCTTCACCTCGTAACAATTTATTACACTAGAGTGACACTGGGATAAGTCCATGAATCATATGGTAAATTTGTTTGTATCTTTTTGTTTTTTGCACGAGGCTATGAGTCATGGACTCATGGGTGCATGCTTACGATGTAAAGATGGCGATGCTGTATTTCCGAACTTTCTTCCAACTCATTTTTGGCAGTCCTACACAGTGGGAGTTACCGACCACTATGGAAAACTAACATAGAAGAAAACCGATATGTACATCGGTCACCTACACAGCTGACTCGATCAGGATCTGATTTACGTAAATAGCAAGAAAGAAAGACGATATGAGTTATCTTACAAAGAACCTTGACCTTTTTCCTTTGGTGCAAACATTTCACATGAATACATGAATTCTTATTAGTGAATTTATCGTTCAGATGTCATATACAAATGATCCGACTTGTTTTTGATGTATGAGTAAACAAAATTTGATTGCAGTTTGAGTAGAATGCATATCCTAGACCAATAAATCTGAGCTATCACCCTGTAACCATAGCAGGTTATCCTGGCATGAATCATACAAAACTATATCAAAATATCACTTCAGTGCTTGAGCTTTAAGCTTCAATCTTTGCACTCTGCTTCTCATGAATGCTTTTCCCAAGCAAACTTCCTGAGAGCATACCAGAAGCAAATTGGAGCAGTATATAGTCACACTGGTAGATGTGATACCAAAAATATATAATATCCCCAATAATCCATCACTCCTTGGGTCGTTTGCTCATTGTCTTGCGCTTGTTCACATCAAGATATCTTTTCCTTAGCCGAATAGCCTTAGGGGTAACCTGCATGACAGTATAGTAGTATCAGTCAAAAGCATACAAAACCAAACTTACACAGAAGTGAGTCCTAGTATTACTAAACAGCTAAGAGAGCTCACTTTATTGTTTTCTTTTTCTCCTTTTTCTTTGGCCGTGAAGGGGAAGAGGGGGGGGGGGGGGAAGGTCTTAATATGAAGATTAACCAACTTTTTGGAATGGAAACTCTGCTCCGGGAATAGAATAATTTCTGAAATTCTACAAAGTGGACTATCACAAAATTAGAAAGGGAAAATTCCTCTTCTTTGTTGCTAAGGAAGGATGATCCTTTTCAGATGGTAAGTTATTGGAAGGTAGAGAAATTTCAATTAAGAAAAGCAGCTGACCTCAATAAGTTCATCAGACGCTACGTATCCTATTGCTTCTTCAAGAGTAATCTGCATTTAATTCATAATCACAAAACATGAATAATTATATTTAAACGTCAATCATAGAGGAGAACAGTGCAGCTAAACAGCTAATTAACACTTCAAAAATTGCTGTGATTGTGACTAGAATTTATGCATCCTTTCCTTCCACCCACCTGTCCTCCAATCCAGTAAACCACGAATACATTTAGGTCAATCCAAGAACACATAGGCAGTACTTAGGTCCGATTAATTCCATAGGAGCCCTTCTAGGGAGACAGTCTTATGCAACAGACAGATGCTTTACACACTTGGGTGTGACTTTTGACCCTAACTGGAATGTCTTTTAATCACTCAAATACCTTGAACTGTGTAGAAACATGTCATGAAACCCTATGATTTACATTTTTATGAAGTCAACCTCATATGCGCTTTTCTCTTTCATCGACCCACACTTCTAGAAAAAAGCAACAGATCTGACCTGCCTATGCTAAAAGCAGTTGTGTTCACAACCAAATACTGAGTTCTTCCTTTGTTCTCCTTTTTATCTTTGTGGTACACAGGGATTTGTATTTGCAACATAGCTGTTCCCACTCCTACTGTTCCATTGCAGTATTAAAGCCTTCGTAGCCCAAATGAAGCGCATAATAATCACCTAGAAGTAAGAGCTTATTGTTCGATGCCGTCAACCTATCTTCAACAACACTTATCGTATGCTTAAATCTGATTTTTTTTTTGTTTTTAAATTCTGCCACCAACACAATGAATTTGAAACACCAGTAATCTCTTGCAGTTGAGTCAAAAGATTTGAATTCAAACCCAGCATCTTGGTTTTCTTCCTAATTATACGTTACAGCATAAAAGACAAATATATAGAAGGCAAGATAGACGCAGAGCAGAGTACATACAAGACGAGGAGGAGTTAGTTTCACATTCTCATCCTTGGAAGCAGCACGTACATTAGTAAGCTCCTTGGACCGTACAGGATTCACCTGTAACAAGGCAACCCGAACATCAGCTAACTCTCATCCCCAAACAAATGAAGTTTAGATTTATGTCTTAAAGCAGATCACATACGTCAAGATCCGTGTCACGAGAATGTTCCCCTATAATCATGCCATCGTATGCCTGCACACCCAAAAGAGTAGGTCAGCAGAACTCAGAAAGGCAAGAAAGGCATACCAAGAGGATGCTAATTTAAAAAGGGCAGAAATAAATGCCTTGAAGCAAAGGGAGGGATGGCAGCATCGGAGGAGCTAGGGGGGAGGGAAGGGGCTGTCGCTCACCCCAAACATTTCAATATAAGATAGGTTTATTGTAAAAGGTAGCAAGCACACTGGGGTTGGCATAGTGGCCAGAGTGTTCAACATAAATCAGTAGGTGTATTGAGGTTGAGGGTAAGAATCTAGATTTTTAGCTGTTGCATTAAAAAATCCTTTCCTGTTTTTAAATAAATAAATAAAACATTCCTTTGCTAATACTACATTATATAGTTGCACTAATAAATCACAAAGTACCAGTTGGCTTCGAGGTTAGGCACCAATGATAAGAGAAAGCAAAATAAAGGTCCTCTGATCAAGACCTTTTTCTCATTTTCTGCAATACTCATGTGTGTGCATTTTTTCATCCCCCTCCCCCCATATTTAATTCATGGCTCCGCCACTAGATGGATGGACACAGCAATTAGATGGTGATACATATATGATCCCTTCCTCACGCAAATCCATATTATCAGCTTTCTGGATGATGATGCTGATGCATGGTAAGCAACAAATATGGACAGCAGAGAGAGAGAGAGAGAGAGCGCAAATCATGTGTCTATTAAGAGAGAAAGAAGCACAGCAAAATATGCAGTAGGTTCTAACCGCCATCCCAGGGGAAACGAACAGGGTTCCACGAGCTTCCAGACTCATAAGCGCATGAGCTGTTATTGTTCCATACCCCATTGACACCTGTGATGAGAAAAACAGAAAAGAAAAAATAAAATTGACGTGAGATCCATGTCCATGATTCTTTTATCTCCTAGTCCTTCATGAAAGCATCTGTATTCTATAGTGATATAGAGAAAATCTGAAACAAACAAAAGCTTCCTGGGGGCAGCAGTCTCATTTCTTAGTGACATGATTTTAAAGGAGAAAATCTTCAAACAAAAGACAGCCTTAGTAGAAAATAAAATTGCCGAATAATAGTAAAAATAACTCAAGAAAAACTCGTTCTGGGGACATGACAATTGAAATGTAAATATTCAGCAAGGGGTAAGGATCAGGTAATGACCAAAAAAGGTTGTATTCCAACCTAGCATGGTCGCTAAGTAATAACAATTACTCTTTCGCTTCAATCAACTTAGTGTAACAAAATTTCACTAGTACCATCACAGCAAATAAACTGAGGTCCTAATACTTGAACAGCTTGGTTTGGAAAGGGGAGTGGAGGGGCAGTAAGAACACAATTACCCTTGTTTAATACAGATTTGGAAAAAGGGAGGGGAGGGAAGGGGAGAGAAAAAGAGCTATCATTTTCCAAACCTTATTAATGAAACCGAATCTCTCCAAATTAACATTATCTGGAGGGTAAAATGAAGCACACTCCCTCCCTCACCCCTTGCTCCCCTTTCCCTCACATTCCCCTTCCCTCTTAGGTGTCTAAACAAGCTTTTAAGTTGCTTGTGAGGCACATGCAGCACTTCTAGCAACATTGACTGCTAAAGCCGGAAAGAAAAGCTGAATTATAATTTATTTGTTAAACTGCAATCCCCAGAGGCAATGGTTGTTGGAAAATTCCTAGAAATGAGGATAAAAAGGGACATACCAAAACTCCTTTTCTCACGTTGCCCAAGGGACCTCGGTGCTTTCCATAAGCTGTAAAAAAAATGCAAAGTTATTAGCAGAATGCTGGTAGCAGCAACATCAAAAACCCAACGCCAACCCATGGCAGAGCAAAACAAGTAAAAAAACACTGCAATCCATTACTATATATTAGTAGGGTGTTTTATGCATTTTACATATTGCTTGAAAAGGAGAGAGGGGAGAGATAGATGGCTACTGACAAAGCCATTAGGTACTTTGCTAGCCTTAGATGACTAGCCCCCTGCGGCAGAGGGGAGGGTAAGTAGAACTTGAACCTTAGGGAAGTCAAACCTACTGGATGGTGAGAAGCATTGGATACGAGTGCAAGGATAACCTGGGCCAGCCAAGTTGTGCCCTTCAACACCCGCACCACCTATGGATGATGAAGTCAATGTCACACTCCTGGTTCTGAGAAGAAGAGTTGAAGTGGCCACAAAGGAAAATATTGAGGTAACGGCTGTTGGTTGCGAACTGAAATAACTACTCCAATATGCATTAATTCAAAGAACTGTACACTAAGATGATGACACAAACTTTGACAATAGAGAACATTACTCTCATTCATTTAGTACAAAAACAGATTAACATTGAAAGCAGCAACAAAACAACAATCAGCAGAAAGGCGGCAAGACCATTATACCCTGGAATGCGCGGTGCATGAATCCCGTGCCACGTGTAACACTAAAGAAGACACTTCTGTATCCAACCAATCCCCTGAAAACGGATAAAAGGAATTAAAAAAAAAATGTTATTAGCAACACCTAAACCGGCATTCAAAAATCCAGCAGTAAAACTCGGCAAAGCAGTTTGTATATGGCAAATGCTGAAAGCATTCTGCTTTATAATCTTAATACATGATAAAACTCTAGGATGACTGGCTGGTGCAACTACTGTTCATGTCATCTTAGACTTATGCCTCTTCTTTGCTTCAATTACATACACCAAATTGCATTCTCATCTGATTATATGTAACCAATATGTTATAAATAGGAAAAGCAAAGAAAAGAACAAAAACCAAGTAACCAGAAACACCCAACAGTCAAATTAGAGAGTATCCTGACAGGCTGACACAAATTGACGCAGCATTTGACAATCTTCTTCCTGTGTGTGAGTGTGCGAGTGGCTTTAAGGCATACAGAGTTGTTAAAAGGAGAAAGCACAAAATCCAAGATTTCTAAGTAACAAGAAACACCTAAAAAGTAGTCAAATTGGCTGATTATCCTGACACAATCAAACACATCATGTTCACATTCCTCTTCATGTGTGAACGTGGGAGTGGTGTTGTAGGCTTAGGTGTAGATCGACAGGTAGAGGACACGTGTGAAACCAATATAGCTGATATTTTCCCAATGTTCTCTTACAAATATTGATGTTAAAATTATTGATGCTAATACATGTAAGTTCGTCTTCTCTTCAACTGAAACTGGTTCAACTAAAAATCGCTAAAAAAATTGAAAT
The DNA here is from genome assembly GCA_901111285.1 of Corrigiola litoralis. Classification (NCBI taxonomy): domain Eukaryota; kingdom Viridiplantae; phylum Streptophyta; class Magnoliopsida; order Caryophyllales; family Caryophyllaceae; genus Corrigiola; species Corrigiola litoralis. The sequence goes on along the minus strand of CAAKMY010034885.1, from coordinate 21,284 downwards.
TGCTTAAAGGTACTAAAGCTGACTGATAGGAACTGAAAGAAACACAAAGTAGCAGAAATGAACTATATGGAAGTGAAACTGCTTATAGAAATTGAAGGATATGATGATAGCTAAAATAAATGTGAGGAGAAGAGGCCTAAACACTAGCACCTACGCTACACTATAATTATATGCACAAAGATGTAACACTACAACAAATAAGTTCCTAAGAGTCTTCTGTTTTCCCAAATTGCTCTAATTAGAGATTTGTTAAAAGGAGACACTAACAGGAGTACTAAAGTATGGTAACTTCTCTCTTGCCCACACAAAAAAAAAAGAAAAGACGTAACTTCAAGTACTTCCATAACTATTAAGTATTTACGTATTAGCCAGCCTTTCTAGTATAAAATATTTGACTGGGAAATGGGGCCTTGGAGCAAGGGCGAGTATGTGAAGGCTTCCGTGTCTCAAAATATGTATAATTGCCAGTGGGCTCCACTGCCACTATAAGATGAAAAGCTTAAAGTAGTCTTCCTTAAGTCTTCATATCTAAATAAAATTCTAGAAAGAAATCCCCTGACCTAAGTTGGCCCAATTACGCAAATCGAAAATAAGATTGGATCCAGTTCTCAATACGAAGCATCTCTTAATATTACGTGGCTATATCTAGCTGAAGGGTTGTCTTGGAAAATCATCACAATAAACATTTGATGATTAAAAAGGGCCCTAGAGCAAAGAAATAAACAAAAAAACTAGCTTAAATTGATAAAAACTACCTTTCAAAAACTACTACCTTTAAGTTTGCGTATTTCGGAAAATCACTACCCTCAAGGGATTTCCGGCCAATAAAAGAATATTCCGTCAACATTTTGGCATCTTCCGACCAATAATCCATAACATACCCCTAGTCTTCTCTTTACCACTCTCATTTCTCTCATCTCCTCGATCCCTCCACAAACCGCCGGTCAATGATGGTTGACCGGCGGTTGACCACCGTTGATCGGACGCCGTCGACATTTTTCAGCGAAAAAAAGACACTAACCCCCCTGGAAATCGCGCTCTGAGTTCGATTCTGAAGTCCCTTTTTTCAAGTCCACTCTCCTTTTGCGAGAATCTAACTTTTTCACTTGCATTTTTCGTTTTTTCTTTTGCGTTTCCCGTTGACAAGGGTCATTCTTTGTGTCAACAAGGGGCCTATGGCAGTGACGTGGTCAAACGACGGCAATGAAGGTCGTTTGGCAGCAACGACATTAAAGAGCGCGGGGGGGAAGGGGGGGGGGTTGTTTGGTGTTTTTAGATGGCGGCATCGGCTGGCCATGGGTTGGAATAGGAGAGTAGAGAGAACGGAAGGGATGGGGATGGTGGAAGAAAAGAAAAAACAAGGGCAAATAGGTCACTCTCTTCTTTTTATTTTTTTGCCGGAAATCACTTAAGGTAGTGATTTTTCAAAAAACGAATACTTAAAAGGTAGTAATTTTTGAGGTTTTTTTTTTTTTTTTTGAAAGGTAGTCATATTAATTTTTCCTAAAAACTAATAAGCCATTAGCTCTAATATGCTTAAATTTTCAGTCCATAGTTTCGCTCTCGATTCAGTAATCTTTTCCATTCCAGAATAAATTGATCCGGATAATCCATATACTTTCTCCATTCTCCAATGGTCATATGAGCAATGCCTTCTATACAATTGAGAAAAGGAAAGAGCCCCTCATAGCTTTCCACTTTCACCATGTTGCACATCATAGGTCCCCTACGTTGTGGTCTTCAGGGCCCTATACTGATCCTGTACAATGCAAGCATGATGCAACCCTTTCTAGGTCTAGGGCAAGCACTCTAAAACAAGTGAGATATCCTTCTTGTATAGACATGATAGCCAAGATACTCTCGGAGTATCCAGTACATGCTGATATCCACAGTTCATATCAATTACTCTGCATCTTCAGTCCTTGTTGGCCAGATTATTTTAACTGCTGAAAAGTGAATTAGAACCAAGCATATTTGTAGATGACTAGCAATTCGACAAGACAAGTAAACTCATGGTAGCACACCCTTATGCTATAAATCACACAAACTGCATGAAAAAAATACTCTCTAAAATATTTCGAGCATACTGCAAAGTTTGTTTTCTTCTGAATTTGTTACTTTGTACATATGTTGAATTGAGACAACCAACTCCCAGGCCACCCCACTTTCTCCTGCAGTGTGATGTTTAGTAAAGGAATCTCTGCAGCTGAGAAGATCTAGATAGAGCAGATGAATGGACACTACATGTATTTGACCTCCTCGAACCAGAAGTTTTGAATATGAAATCAGAGTTCCCAGTAAAAAGACGAGTAAATGAATATGTTATCCTACATCACGACGCAGCTACGTTGGTGACTTGGTGGAGCTAGCATCAGATGTAAATGTTTCTAAGTCACTTAATGGATAAAATCGATAAAAGGAAATTTTCTTACCCCGAAGTGTTATCCTTACACCACCCCCTCAGTCACTATGAATGCCCCCCGAACAGAGGAATGTATTTTCTTTATCGATAGTATTGGATGACGGTTAGTGGGAAGAAGATCATGAGACTGACTTAATCAAATGTAACTATAGTATTATAGTAATGAAACGACAGGAATAAGCAGCAGAAGGTTAGAAGAGTGACCAACCTCGAGGGACATATCATTAACAATCTTGTCCTGCCTACATGACCAGGCACAGGACCCATGTCAACAACTTCAGCTCGCCTGTGAGACAAGGCCTCCATTACTGTTCCCACATGCTCCTCATTTACCTGAAATAAGAATCCTATAAATTAGAGACTTCCCAGATCATATGGGGCACCTTTTCAAAGACAAGACTTAGTTCTTACCTCTATAGTCACTTCCTCCAGTGGTTCAAGTTTTTCACCTTTTTCAATTTTATACCTGATACACCACAAAACATTAGGTAAAGTCGTGCACTAACAACGAAAAATCACTTAACATTGCACCATGTTCCATAGAAAAATGTTATGGTCCAAGCCTACACTAATAAGGTGACAAGAAATAGTTACACAGACAAAATGTAAGGGGGGACAAGAGGACATATATATGAACTTGGGTAAGTTACAGTTAAGATAAGCATAATTGGCTGGAAGATCAAATCTTAATCAAACAAGAAAATTGTTCTAGACAGCTTACATGACTTTGGGTGGAGAGACAGATAGCTCAAAACCTTCACGCCTCATATTCTCAATTAAGATCCCTGTGTTGAGGACAACAAGAAGTCAAAAAATATATATATATAAAAAAAAAAACACGTAAAGCTAAACTCTGACACCTGAACCTATAAATACTTTCTTCCTCTTCAATTTTCTGCTCATTATCTTATATATCAACACCTTCTCTCAAGTTGTCTCCTTTCAGTTAAACGTTCTATTAAAAAGCATGTGAACCAATGGAATATACTGTTCCCTCCATTCAAGACCAATGTTCGCATTACTTTAATGCACAATATTTAAGAAACTATTAAACAATAATAAAAGATTGTAGTGCGATGTTAATCAAGTAGTTTTTTTATTGCAATGTGAGAGGCAGGGGAGGGTAGGGTCCTCATCCCACTCACTATTTTTTTTTTTTTATTGCAAACTAAGGTTAAAAATTATCAAGAAGAGAAATAGGAAGTGGTCTTAAATTACCAAAAAAGGAGGTGGATCTCAAATGGAGGGAGTATTTGGTTGGAAATGGTATTTATCTATCCCTCACAATCATGAATAATAAGTTAAAAACTCCTGTCACTGACACGACTGAAATTGATTACTATTATCATTCTCATTATACTTGACATAAATACACAGCCTAAGCCATAGTCACTTTAATAGAGACATTGCTTAATTCATCAACCTAGCTTACATAACATAATTTACACATATCCCAACCAAAGTGCATATATTGACCAACCACACTAAACATATTGACCAACATCTGTTAAATAATCATTTTAGATCAACAGAAATAATATTAAGAAAAAAAAAAAAGGAAATTGCATTCATGCTCTCATAGTAATACTTCTCAGATGAATGATTCACATGGTAGCCTTATGTCTACATAGTGCACAATTTGTCTCACATGATGTAAGTAGTCACACAAAATAACAAGTTGAACCATCTCACGTCTTTTGTCAAGTTAAAAGAATTTAACAAGAACTTCGATGTATTCGTATGAGCACAACATGACACTGTTTATTGAAATTGAAGGATGATATTGGTGAGCCAAAGATTCAAATTCTTTGGTTTGAAATATAACAGAAAAAGTCAAAATGGCTCATAAAAACGTCAGCGCTTCTATTGTTATAAAGTAACACATAGTTGGCGCACTCCAAATTAAGGGTCATTTGGAAACAGACTCTTTGTAATAGTTATAACACTTGACTCCTCCCCTTACCCTGTTTGTTTCAGGAGCCTCTTCGAAGACTGTGTGGCCATGTTGTCTATTCATGATAAAAATGCAACAGTCACTTTGATGGAAAATAGATAGAGTCATCACACATAATGATGTCTATGATACATGGGTCTCATATAACTGAAAACGAAGTGTGTCGGATGTGTTACATTTGATAGCAACAACCTCGAGGGTACACAGTGGAATTTTCCAAAACATAAAGAGGACTGGTAAGAGTGTAAGATACTTGAAAGGCTTATTTGATGTCCCATCATATCCCATCAGGACTACATGTAAACGTGTAATAGCTCATTGGGAAGAACAGAAACCAACTAATGGCTACCACAGTAAACTTACGTTAAATTATTCCCTTTGGAGCCTAACAATTAATGTCTATAGTAAAATACTCCACAATATTGTCAAACACCAACAATAGGCCCAAGACCATATATCAATTCTTTCTTTACACTAAGTTGAACATTTAGGACATCTCTCTTATAATACAGCACTTTGTAGACCCAAAATGAAATCAAATGCACAATATCTAGATATATCACCAAATCCGAAGATTTGAAAGCTTTTGTGGGACAAAGTAACTATTGAGAAAGGACTCATGGAACATTTCTAGGATGAAAAACCCTGATCAAGTTCAGTGTCAGGCCATATCATGCAGGCAGCAACATGACAAGTCAAAATTGATTTAAGTTAATTCGTACCTAGCTGAAGCTCCCCCCTTCCCTGCACTTCATATGACTCTGATAAACCAGGAATCACATTTATTGCAAGATTTGTCTCTGCTTCTGCTGTCAATCGGTCACCAATTTTACCACCAGTCAACTACTCAAGTGAAAAAGGAGAAAAAGTTACTAGAAGCAAAAACCTTCATTAATTTCAACTAGACAATCATCTGATTAAATAAAGGTAGGACAATTAGCAGCAAGGTAGAACAACTCTCACAAAGCTACTGCAACCATAATTGATTGAGTTCAATATCAAATGCAAATTGCCACAAACCCAGAGTAAAAGCTGCTGTTTTTTTCAATATCAAATCTTGCTCTTTTATCATTTTGTGTGTATGCTCGTTATCTAGTGATCTAGTCATGAAGGTGACAATGGCAGATGATAGTGTACCGAACTGGCTACTGCCCACCAATCAAATGGATGATACAATACATAAGCATAATGCTTAAACCAACTATGTAGAAGCTGGACATAGCAAGTTACACCGGCAGCCACCAGTGCCCTGCCCCGGATATGTATTATGTCTGAACGGCGAGAACATCGAGATGACAAATCTAACTATTTGTGAAAAGTCAAGTCAATATAACGAATACTTAAACCACACTTATAGGGAGATGAAACCTACAAAAACAACTGCTTATGACCATGTACCTAGTACGCTAGTACTTATAAATAGTATGCTTTCATCTATCCATGATACAAAACAATGTAAAATGAGTACCCTCATAGAGCATAAAGACTATTATAATGAGGTTAGGATTGTCGGGAAGAGATATATGTACAGCAACCCACAATTAAAACACGACTACACAACAATCCTTTTATTATTACAAAAACGGCTCCCTTTCCCAACCTCCACACTGGTAAATTTGAAAAACTCAAATATTATTAATGAGAAAAGGAAGGCAGATGCTTACATGTTCACCATCTTTACCAGCTAATGGAGAATCGTTTACACCAAAAGTCATTGAAATTGTTGGAGGATCCAAGTCGACACTTGGAAGTGCATCCATGACCTGAAGAATCCAATAAAAACATAGTATAAGTAACCAGGTGATGAAAAAGCATGATCACGGCCCATTAAAAAAGACGACACGATGTGCCACTATAAATAGGGTAGAAAGGAAACAAGGAGGAATAGGCAAGGAAGTAGCGATATTGCAATGTGAAAACCTTGTCATCCCCCAACAGATTATTTTATGAAAACAGTGAAACAAAACCAAAAAATATGCTGCTAGCCAAAGATATACAAGAACATACAGTCTGATAGATGAAGATAAAAGAGGGGGAAGAGATAGAAAAAGCAGCAAAGGTACAACTCTCTGGTATATAGAAATGAAACAAATTTAATGCTATCCAAAATGCAATAGTGAACAAAAGCCAGGCAACTTACTTTCAGTTATAGAAGCCAGCTACTGTGGTTCATGGTTGTGCACATGTACTTATGAGTTATGATGCTGATCACATATCGAGGTTTCTACTGATTTAGGCTCTAATGTAGCTCCACAAATATAATTAAGATGTTACTAGAATGATAAGGTTCCAAATTCACCCACAAAAAAAGGCCAACAAAAGATTAAAGTTTTGTGGCATTATGAACATCAGAGTAGAGGATGAGATCCTCTCAGAGAGGACTTCTGTCAAAGAAGCAATTAGTCATTCTAATGAGAATCTATACAAGGAAGTTCAACCTTCTGAACCAAGCTGCACTGGCCTCTCTATAAGTCTATAAGCGTATATCTGGAGGACGTCATGGACCTGGAACTTCCTCTTTCCAAAGAAGAAGTTCGGCATGCTATTTACAAGTTTGGGAAGACAAATCTCCCAAGCAAGTCTCCTGGTCACCAAGGAAGACAAGAGTGTGCTTAGAACAATTGGTGAGGTGGAGAATATTCAAACTTTAACCAACTAATTTGGGTTTGTTGATTGTGGTGTGGATTCCCTCTCACCAAACTATTTGGGTCACCAAGCAAGTCTATATGGGATCCAATCAACAAGAAATTCCAGCTAATGACTCGCTACTTGGATATTGAAACTTCTACAAAGTTGTGATAGCCCGAATTTAGTAAAATATTTTGTATTTTAGAAAGGTATATAGAATTTTCTTCAATTGTTATTCTAAAAGAGAAGAATATGTTTTATGGTAAGTTTTAATTTTCAGCAAGGGAGTTTTAAAAAAACTCTTCTTCACCCCTTTTTAATCTCTTTTGTAATGATAATGATTAAAACACGTAGTGTTTATAAAATTTTATTAGGAACTCAAAGGGGTTGATCATGTATAGGTTTTTGTGGTTTCATGTAGTTAACGTAGAAATATAGATGAGATCTTTAATATTGTTTTGTGTTTTAATGAAGGATTGGATGATTGTTTTCTTTGTTTTTTTTCAATGGTTAATTTTACAAAGAAGTTACATAAGTTAGAGACTTAATAAATTCCCATCATTTTATGTAAAAAGAATGGGGTTTTATTAGTAGGGTTTCAAGACGTTATAAATTGAGATATTTATGATGATTCAAGAAACTTGATAGGGAAAACCTAAGTTTTGTAAGATTATAACAAATGATGTTTGCATACACTGATACACTTCATATGATATATTAAATTTAAAAAAACATTAAGGTAGCATTTGGTTGGCTATTTTAGGGAATGAGAAATAGGCTTGGAATGAGCTAAACCCATACTTGAGTTCGTTTATTATTTTTGTCATTGTTGCCATTGCATGGCCTTTGTTAGTTAGCATTAGCTCTTGTTCCCCTACCCATTCTAAGATAAGAACCGTAATCATGGGCATATAGCATATTAAATATAATGTATTGTATACGATAGAATAGGTTATCTACTCGTACAACATACTATAAGCAACATGCATTAATATTTCTACGGGAAAGATGCAAAGATCTTATTTATGTTTGTCTTAGCAACCCTCTTATATTTCTTCTTAGAATTCCTTCTAAATACATATATCATCAATCAACATATATGAATAATTAGGGAACATATATTTCTACAGGAAAGTATACCGGAATCCAACGTTTCTAAGTCCCTTTCTAGAAGACAAAGTGCTAATGGATCAATATTATCATAATCTCTAATTGATCATGAGTTTGCAATCCCTAACTCAAGCCAAACATGATTGACGATAATCTTCCATTGCCCACATACATATATTTTAGTGTTAATGGGCTGAAATCCTACTAGGACGTCGTTGTATTTATCAATTATAGCATCTATCCACAGCTTTCCATTCCCTTGATAGGCTCTTAATCAGAAGATTGACTTGGTAGGCATGATGGTTAGATATAGGTTCTTCCATTGATTTGCAAACATCTTCTATTCTTCTGCGAACTTGTTTAACTGAATCCCTAACTCTCTAATTTAAGTTCAATTTTAGAGTCCACATGCTTGTACTAACTCTTTTATCTAGGTTATCAATGTATAACCCAAGTGGCCAAGTATATGAACACGAATTGATAAAATAAAGGATTAATCTCAACCATGCCTCCCTTGATTTGGGAATTGCACAGCAAATGAAGGAGGGAGTTGTGGTCGGTTAAAGATTACGATGAAAAAAATTTATTAGCACTTTGGTTTCGTAAAGGAACTTTAAAAAGTTTATCTTTTGGTATAAGGGAAATTTTGTGTTTGGGGAGCAGTGTCAGACTTTGCTAGGTACCCCTACGAATTAATTTACTCGCATGCAATTGGCATCCAAAAGTGTATTGCAACTCTTTAAAAACCACGATCTAATTCGTTGGATTGAGCTAAGGAGGAAGTTAACAATGAGATAAGGGAAGAGATGAAGACAAAGGGAGAACACGGCAATGAGAGAAGGGAGGTGATGGAGGAACGCAATAGTGAGAGATGGGAGAAGATGGAGGAACACATCAATGTGAGAAGGGAGGAAAGCAGCAATGAGAGAAGGGAGGAGATAGAAGAACTTAGGATAAAGAGGCGGTGGTGAACATGTCACCTAAGGGTTGCTTTTATGATCAAGGGTATCTTGGTCTAAATCAATCAATATGGTATAATAAGTTTAGATGAATACAAGCCAACCGCTCCTTATGCAAAATGCAACACTCATTTACCTAAACGCAACACTCATCAAAAATAGTAATTACCAAAATAACCCTAGTTAAAAAAAATTCTAATATTAATTCATCTTTTAGGTATTTAACATTGATTAGGAATTTAAGTCTCCTAATTGAATTAATAAAGTAAATCTTTAGCTTCCTTAAGAGTTAAGATGTAAGGACTTTTCTTAGTACATATACACATATCAGACACAACTTTTTGAGTTAAAACAAGAAGTGTGGAGATGGGGTGTCAATTCCGTTTCATTAATGAATAAATCCCGTAACAAAGGTTCTAAATTTTTTATGTAATTCAAATTAATATATGTGTGGTTATTTATTTATTGGTATTGTTTTCAATAATAAAATTCAAAAAGCAAAAAATAAATTTGACAAAGGCCGGTTGAGTGGCCCAATACTTAGCCACACCGGCGGCTGGGTGGGCCTGTAGCTCGAGGACTATCGGCGGACGTGGCCGACAATCTCCCACCCATTGTGTTCATCTACTTTGAAAATCTACTTTTTACAATTTAATTAAGCTTATAATGCTATGTTAAATTGTTAATCTACTTTGTTAATCTATTTATATGTGGATAATTTTGTTAATTTATTTTGTTAATCTATTTATGTGCTGATAATTTTGTTAATATATTTTATTAATCAATTTAATAATCAATTTATGTGTGGATAATGTTATAAATTTATTTTGGAAATCTATTTCTTGAATTTTGGAGTGTTCATCATAGGTGTCTATTTTATTATCTATTTATGTGTGGATGATTTTGTTGATCTATTTATGGATTTCTTAAAACATCAAGAAATTATTTATAAAATTAATTTGAAAAAATTATCCACACATAAACAGATTAACAAAGTAGATTAAAAATTTTAACATAGCTTTTTTAAAAAAATTTCCACACATAATAAGCTTAATTAAATTGCAAAACGAGCAAAAACAAAAAAAAAAAAAAAGAAAAATTGAAAACAGTAGGTGGTCGGCTGGGTGCGGTCACAATGGCGGCTCGGGGACTGCCGGCCACCCAAACCGACGGTCAAGGTCAACCACTCTCGACCAACTAGGCTCGACCAACTAGGCAGCCGGTGTGTCTGCCTATCCGCCCACCGAGCCAACCACCCCTTATTTTGGTTTTAATGAATTACAAAAAAACACAATTAAAAAAATGTGTTAATATGAAATAGATAAAAAAAACACCTTTGTTACGTGAATTATTCATTAATAAAACGGGATTGACATCAAATCTCCACTCTATATGTTTTTATTAAAAAAATGTTTTCGATATGTATATATACTAAGAAAAGTCTTGACATCATAAGAAACCTAAAAGATTTACTTTCCTATTCAATTAGGAGAGTTACATTCATATTCAATGTTAAATACCTAAAAGATGAATAATAGAAGTTGTTTCCATAACTAGGGTTATTTTGGTAAATTACTATATTCAATAAGTGATGCGTTTCGGTAAATGGATGTCGCGTTAAGCAGCACTCTGTTTCCCACTCTGTCTTTTACTTTATGTGTATTCTTTATCTTATTTGTTTAAATACTCCATATCAACTCTCCTTTCCTATATTTATATTTTTCAAATGAGGTTACTCTACCTATTCTCGCAGAGCAAAAGAAAAAAATAATAAAAAATTTCTCCTTATCATATCTACTTAATCAATAATTTCTTTATTTTCTAAGCAACATAAATTATTATTCAACGTAAAAATTAATACAAAAAATTAAGAATTGTTATGATGCAATTCACTTGGCGTACTAGTAACTGAATTCTTCATAATTGAATTCTCATCGAAAATTTACTAAGCAAATTACATTGACCTAGGGGTCGCAAATTCTGTTTGTCAAGTGCTCCAAAGTATGTGACACTGTTGGGAGTATGTTTTCATTTATTTATATATGTTGATTAATGATATGCGTTTATAAGGAATTCTTGTCAACTCAACAATTTTTATGCAAGCATAAGGTTACATTCCAAGACGGGATATATTAGTGTTGCTAAGGCATAAACAAATGAGATTATTTCATCATTTCTATAGAACGATTATTGCATGTTGTTTATAATATAGGAAGATTGGCACAGAATAATCTCAACTATAGCGGTTTATTTGAAAATAATTCTAACTATGAAATTGGCAAAAATAATCTTAAATTGTCATCATTTTTTCACCTAGTGCTCCCGCATTTTCCAAACCTATTTAACCACCCTAACTTCTTCCCAAACCACCCACTAGCCACGTCTCACACCCCCTAACCTCCAACTACCACTGAAATCCACCCAAAACCTCAAACTACCTCCTTACCCCCTGGTACACCCCTCTCCATGTTTCCCCATAAACAAGACCCAAACTGTTTCTCTTTTTTTCTCCTCCTCCCCCCAGTCCCCAACCCTCTTTCATCTCCTTCCCACTCCCTTACTGTCGTCGTCCACCAACCAGCACCACCACCACAAAGTCCTCAACTCTCTCTTTCTCACTCCTCTGTAACCCAACAACGGCCCATATGGCTCAACTTCACAGTGAACACCCATCCCCCTCTTTCCTTTCCACCCACCACCATGAAGAATAAACCTGCAAATCTACCCAAACCAAACAAACATCATTGAAAAGCACCCTACATACTCGGCCTCACGAAAATCCCCAAATATAAACAACAAAATTAATTGGAAAAAAAGAACATATTATAAACCCTAAAACGTGGCCGGAAAAAAAATCACCGACAACATTGCAACGAGAATGTGAATGCGTGTTTTGCTTGCGACCACACTATAGTGGAAGGGAAAAGTGGCTCTTCACAACCCACCCAAACAATGAGGAAAGAGAGAGAATATTGGGCGGCTCTAGGAGTTGTAGGTGGGGGAAAGATTAGGATGGGCGGCAATTGGTGGAGGATGGCGGCGGGTTTGGTGGGTCATGGTGGTTGTGGTGTTCACGATGACGGCAACAGTGGGGTTTGGGAAGGAGATGATAGAGAAGGGTGGAGGAAAGTATAGGGTTTGTTTAAGGGGGGGTACGTGATGGGGAGTGAGAGGTCGGGGAGGAGGAGAGGAAGAAAGTTGGTGTTAATGTGGTTCTGTGAGGAGTATGGTGGAATAGTGGGAAAGGGATGAGGTTTTGGGGTGAATAGTGATAGTTGTTGGTGGTTGGCGGGAAATTAGGTTCGGTAGAGGACTCTGTACCTAGGTTTGTGGATGTAGGAGCACTAAGTGAAAAATTGATGATAATTTAAGATTCTTTTTGTCAATTTCATAATCAGGATTATCTTCAATCAAACCGCTATAGTTGGGATTAATCAAGGCCAATCTTCCAATAATATATGGTACGATATGATATCTGGCACACTATATGCCCATGTTTGATATTCTCATCTTCGGATGGCTAGAGGAAGGAGAAGTAGTGCTAACAAACTTTGCAGAGCGCCAGAGCAACAATCACACTCCATATGCACCAACCTATGATGGTAAAAAATGACCACCTCAAGTTAAACCACTAAACCACAGGATAGAAACTACGATAAGAGATTATAACTTGTATTCCTAAGAAAGACCAGTAATGTTTCGCCATTATAAGATTTTGGCTAAGGTGCTAGTAGTACAACTTGGTCATTCTACCTGGTACTATTTCAGCTTCGGAAAGTACTTTTGTTAGGGGTGACAGATTCGGTTGCAAATGAGTTTGTTGATGATGCACAGCAGAGTAGCTATTCATGTATGGTTTCCCGGCTTGATTTCAAATAACCTTACAATAGGCTCATTTAGGCTTTTCAGATTACGGTGCAAACGATGAAAGGGCTTTGGTGGACATTGGAGGACATTAATGACAGGTTGCCTTTCAACATACTTTTCAGGTATGGTTAATGGCGATAGGTGTTTTGAAGCAATTCTTATAAACAACAATTTTTATGCAAGCATAATGTTGCATTACAAGAAGGGATATAGGAGTGTTGCTAAGGCATAAATAATGAGATTTTTTTCATCTTATCTATAGATTATTACATGTTACTTACGGTACATTGTACGAGTAGAGAATCTATTCTATTGTGTGCAATACGATATAATATTTTTGCACACCATATGTCCACTAGGGGTGTATATGAGTCCATTCGAGCTCGAGCTAGGCCTACCTCTACTCGACTCGCGAAGCTCATAATCATGCTCGAGTTGGCTCGCGAGCTTTGCGAGCTTATAAGATTGAAGCTCGAGAAGCTCGAGTGGATCTCAATTTGGGCTCGTGATTTTTCCGTTACTACATAGATTTTCTTTTATCTGAATAGATGATTTAACCATTTCTCGTTTATAGAGCATATGTATATTTTGAAAAATTCGTATCTATTATATATTTACGTAAAAGAGAAAATTAGCAATAAGTAGATACTTTTTTTTGTATACTATTTTATATATTCTTTGAATATTCCATAGTGTCACGAGTTTTTCGAGTCGAGCTTTAGGCTAGGTCGTTAATACGAGCTTGAGTCCAGCTTTCGCAAGTCGAGTATTGACCGAGTCTATCTCGTGTCGCTCGTGAGTTGTCTCGTCTCATTTACACCCCTAAATGCCCACGTTTGCTGTTCTCATCTTCGGATAGCTAGAGGAAGGAGTAAAGTTAACAAACTAGAGGCTCCACAACAACAACAAGAACAATACCAACAACCCTGCATTGGCTACCAGATGCAGAGCCACAATTACACTCCAGATGCACCAAGTCACCAACCTATGATGGCAAAAATGACCACCTCAAACTAAACCACTGGATAGAAACTCTTATAAGAGTTTTTTAATTTAAATACTAAAAAAGACAACTTTTCAATAAGATTTTATAACTTTAATTCAGTTCTTGTTAATGGTGCCCCAAGGTAGTGGTATGCTTCATCACGAGGACTAAAGCAAGGGGATTTGTTATCGCTTTTCTTGTTCTCTTTGATAGTTGATGTTGTTAGTAGGATGTTGGAAAGAGCAGCCATTGTTGGCATTACCGAAGGCTTAAGAGCTGGAAGAGATTGTGTTCATGTGACTCATCTTCAATTAAATGAAATTGTTATTTTTTTTCCTTTTCCTTGCAGCTAATAAGTGTAAATTTTGAAGTGATATCTCCATTCTGCAAGTTTTTTGAGTTTATTTTTTGTATGAAGCTCCAGTCCAATGTGGTCTTGCTGGTATAAAAATGGACTTGCCAATCCTTAGCCAGTAATGGTAGGGTTGTCATACTTATGGCCATTTTTATTGTTTGCGCAAACTCAAACAGCAACATTATCTAGTTAGAGCATAACAAATAAAAATTAGGGAATACAATTCGCAGCACCTAATGGCGGAATTGTATACTGATAACTAGATGCAAACACATAACAGGACAGAGCACCGATATGTCGATGCTTGGGAAATTCACCAACCTCAACATTCGCCACAGTGTGTCCAATTGATGGAGTTGCCAATCCTGCCATACAAACGATATCACCAGCTCCAGCGCTGTCAACAAGACCCATGCTTGTGCCCTTCTTTTTCATTAGTTTCACAACCTACAAAAACAATGTTAAGAACACAGAACTCAGAATAATAGAAGACCTGCAGATATGAGTCTACGTTTCCCAATTATACAATTTAAGAAAGATCTGTTAATGTAAGAGTAGTGATTAAATTTGAAGAGAAAGAGTTCTGTTCCTAACAATGATTACAATACATATTAAATGGAGCATGACTACGCATCCAAAGGTTCTTCTTAACTAACAGGGAAATATACCATTCCCCTCCGGCTTTTGCCGCCAATCCCAAAATGAAGCAATTAAAAGAATGTCACGCCTATAACAACCATCTAATCATAGATCATGCCAGAAAACAAAGGTTGCCAGGAAAATGTAGGTTTCCTCCATTAAAAAGATCTAGAATCAGGACCATTGAAAAAAGACGTAATAGATATCTACATCCAATACGTAAGTGCTAGCAAAGCTGATATGTCGTCTCAGCCTTCCTGTAGACTAAGTCCAGTAGTCCACATTATATCTAGTGTGAGATTTCTAAGGTATGTATGTGAGTTAGCATCTCACTTTAATATTTCACCAAGGCGGCAGTAGCAGAGTCCTAGTTAATATAACTAAAAAAGATTCAATGGAAGGACGCATACTAGATTGCTGTTTTTTACATCCTCAATAGTAGTAACTTCACTTCTCTTGCAATACAACCAAACCTAGTTAAGTTCAATTTAGACTTTTAGAGTCTATTTTATTGGGGGCACTCTTTACTTCATTAACTTTTAGCTCAACATTTTTGGGTTTTTTGTTCAAAGGTACCTTTTATACTTCGGGTTTTGTTCGTTGGTACCTTTATAAAACTTTTTTGCCCAAAAGTACCTTTAGTCACCTTTTTTTTGTTCAAAGATGCCAACTCACAGAATCCGTCCATTTCGTTATAAATTCCGTTTGTGTTTCGAACTTCCCTCTTTCATTTCCCTCCAAAGCCACCCTCTTTCATTTCCCTACAAATAAAACCATCCTTCTTCCTCCAAGTACTTCTTCCTTCTCATTTCTTCTTCCCTCCAATTATTTCTTCTAATGTGTTGCATGTCCCAACAGTCAAATCTCGTAAAGGTACAAATTTGAGTTTATCTGCCAAAGGATATGTAATGTTCTGCAGTCCAGCATCATGTTAATGGTTGCAGCAAACAGAGCTCCAAAAGTAAGAAGCCAATTGTTAGAATTCTTATACGTACATCAAATATATCAGGTACTACTATCAAGCATCATGTTACAACGGTTGTAGAAAACAGAGCTTCTCAAGCAAGAAGCCAACTACTTTCACCGTGCTGAATGTTGTAGCTTATTATTCTCTTAGACAAACAACATACATTTGGAGAGAGGTCGTTCGTATGTCCCAACTCTAACACCATCCTTATAGATACCAGTGATTAAACAATCAATGTAAAATGCACCAGAAAAGTATGTCCTAATAACTTCAACATAAAGCATGTATGTAGACTAACCTTTCCTTCCTCGATCTTTTGAACTCCTGTATCAGTGCCACGGAGTCCATGCACTCTGTCGCCAACACGGATGATACCGGAATGGATGCGACCAGTTAATATTCTCCCAACATAGGAATCTTTCTCCATCATCGAGACCTAAAAAGCACTGTCAAACATCCTATTCAAGTTTCTTAAGTAAAGCAAAAAGGCAAAGGAATAAAGTTAAATAAAAACAGAAAAACACACATTCTTGAGGACACAATCTCAACAGATCGGCATAAAATAATACGTAACAGTATAGCAGCATCATGCATCAAGCATCAAGCATCAAGCATTAGGATGTGAATATTGACATATTTTAGAAGAATTGGACATTGAAAGCTCCTCAAGAGGCACCAACTTTTTGCCAGACTATGGGTCTTGTACAAGTCAATATAAATGATAATCTTCAACGTCATAGACCAGGTACTTCCCTTGGGACAGATGTGTCCGTCATGTGCAGGAGAAATAGCAAGTCCATAAATTTATTACTTCAAGGAATGCAGCATACATCATTTGGTTCAGATTGTGGGGTAGGGTGTATCCTGGTATATTAATGGATTTTCTTCAAGTTAGTTTTGTGGGACTTGCCCTAGCTATGAATTCCTGGACACCTATAACGTTCATGACCCGCCACCTCAGCACTCTTCCTTCCATAAAAAAAGGAAAGTTTCTTTGATAGTACGCAATAGAGGCTACATATTGGTGTATTTAGATAGAGCAGAATTCTTACGTATTCATGAGGAGTTGGCATTTGTTGGAGTATGTTTGGGGGGCAACAATACATGTAGATTGATTTTGGGTGAAGACATCCGTAAATTATATTATGCACCCTTGTATGATGCATTATGCACCAATAAAAATGTACAATCGGTCAATATATATACTTTAGTTGATGTATATAAAATCTTTAATACTTTGAGATATATGTACTTTATACTTGGTGAATAAGTACCCTCTGATGGGTGATGTCCAAACTATATTAGTTATACAAGGGTTCATGAGTGAATGTCTTTTTGCATCGTTTGTGCATTGTATCATGTATAATAAATCAAAGACGTTAGGTAACCCTTATCCAACTACCCCTATTCAGATATATGGGCCCTATTATAATTATATCTCCAGGAAGACTCCTCCTTTAATGCAGCTTGAAACCTTAACATATATATGGTCCTCTACCATTCTTTTACATTCAGATTCTGTGTAGAATAAAACACATAATAGAACCAAACGACTACAGTCTTCATAGGTAGATATAAAATCATATAGTAAGCACCATTAACCATTGAAGAGGCTGACATTAAGCTAGATCCTTCTGTTCCAAATTCTTTTTTTGGCCTCATAACCTTTTTGGTTTGTTCCCAAATAATTGTCGTCTTTTAAAATTAAAAGAGGTATTTAGTATGATCACCCAAGGAGTTTCAGATCCAACATCACTCTTTCTAACAAGTTCCACATCAATGTAGTATCTAGCCAAAGGGTATCTTGGTTTTCTCAACGCATTTTCTTAAACAAAGACCTCAGTCAAAAGGCAAAAATTAAAGTGGAACCAGAGGCAATAACAAAAGATAGGGCTTTCTTTAGCCCAGGCCCTCACCTCATTCACATTCTCTTTCCAGACAGAGGAACAGTGGCCAAATCCAATACACAACATTTATACAATGAACACTCAGATACTAACCAGCATCCGGAAAGGAGCATCGAGGGTTGCTGCTGGTGGACAAACGTGTCTAACTATGGTGTCAAGCAACTCCGACATATTTTTAGCATCATCAGGGGGGCTTTTGGTGTATTGTGATGATGCCCATCCTTCTTTAGCTGAGCCATATAGAACTGGAAAATCCAGTTGTTCCTCTACAAGAGCATTGCATCACATGCTATTAAGTTGGCAGAAATACAAAAACAGTAAGGTGCAACTCTCGTTTCAGGAACACACCTGTAGCTCCAAGGTTAGCAAAGAGATCAAACACCAGGCTCTCCACTTCATCACATCGTTCCTCAGATACTACATGGGCAATATTGAAGTACATAAATATTGACAATAAGCAAGAAAAATGCTTGGACATTATAGAGCATTAAGTGAAATAAACTGCATTAGTTATGTGGCTTCCATGTTAACTTCAGGTTCAAAATGGATTCTTAATATATAGAGATACGAAGTTGGTTTCTAAAATCTAGAGAACCAATGTTCAACATGTATTATCAGTCAGATTCAAAGGTATGCTTGACGCATGAAAACAAACTGCTAGCTACATCGTTATTCAACAGTATCATCAGCCATGTAAGTCAAACGAGTAAAATTCTCTGCACCGATATTTCGTGTTAAAATGTCAGAGCAGCTTGTCTTGTACAATCTAATATCACCAGGTTTTGGAGCAAGTTATCTCGTTTCTTCCATAACAAAAAATTATGAAGCACTTCCCATCTTACCTTCTACCAAAAATCTTTTACAAGGCAAACAAAAAGAGGACAATGAGCTATACAGTCAACTGGCCTACAAAACCACGGTACCTCATTTACTCCGTATTATGTCATCAGTCCATGATTTTTCACAATGTCAAGTCCAGTGTTTATAAAGGCCCGAGGCGATGAAGGTGTATCGCTTATTTTATTCAATGCAAGGCGAATTTATGAGGAGGCGCTGTTTTAAGCGTTTCCTTAAAACTGACGGCTGATATGCTTCTTTATCTGTATTTCTTATATACACAAGTGTGTAAATACTTCTTTTTTTATGAGAACCTTAGTTAAAATGAAAACAATGAGAACCTCCCCCCACCCTTAGATAAGAAAGAAATGGGAAGTTAGGTTATTAAGAGTGGCTAGCAATTATAAGGAAACCAAAATGCCAGAAAAAAAAAAAGGAAATTAATGTAATTTAGAAAATTAATAAATTTGCTTTCCTACTACGAGTAATACTACCTAAAGTACTTACGAAACCAAATAGAAATTATAAGGAAACCAAAATGCCAGAAAATTAAGAAAATATCGAAATAAAATCTTGTAACATAATAAGATAAAAATACTTCTAATATTTAAGGAAATTAATATCAAATGTCCGCTTGCTCCTCCATCAACCCCCCCCCCCTCTTAACCGTGTGGCTGCCGATGAGTAACTAAACAACCCCCCCTGTTTCACGTCATTTCCGCCCTTAATTTTTAAAAGCGCGAGGTGCACCAAGGCGCAAGTGGCCTTTGG
>CAAKMY010034881.1:0-21642 GCA_901111285.1 Corrigiola litoralis | reverse complement strand
ACAACAATAATAATAATAACAACAAAACTAATAATAATTTTTTTCGCCTCTCATCGGAAGACCGTCCTATTATAACCCCCCTTTACCCGCCGACGTCACCTTTTCCCGTCTTATTATTTCCCCTTTTTATCCAAATCCCCAAATAAATAAATAAATAAAAGTAAATCAATATTCTTAAAAAAAAAAAAAAACAGTTATTATTCTTCTCTTATTCTCTTATCATAATAACAATAATAATAATAATAGTAATATCATTTTAATTACTAATAGTATTGTTTTAATAACTGATAATATTACTGTTATTATTATTATTAATTCCCTTTTTTTTCTAATTTGATTTTTCTGACGACGGCGCACGATTAATTGTTAACCTGCGCACCTCGTTTTTCTCTCTCTTCGATTTTTTATATATAGGTATGGCGGGGAAATGTAGAAATTTGAGTATTTTGTGGTTTGATTAGGGAATTGTGGAGATTTTTAGTGCTTGATTTTGGATTTGTGTTGATTTTGGATTTATTGATTTGTTTTGGTTTGTTAGGGTTTAAATATTGTTGCGAAGTTGGGGTTTTTGTAGTGGTCACTTGTTGATCTGTTGTTTTGCTTCATTTGATTCGAATAATCGATGCGTTGCGTGTTTGTTTGATTGTTTTTGTGTTTGTGATTGGATTTAGGGTCAGTTGATGATAGTATGTTGCAGAATTGAGTGATATGAGTGAAGTTCTGAGTTCGAAATGTTTCGTTGTTGCGTAATTGTCATTTCTGGTGATGTGAATTTTGCCTGGTTTGCTTCTTAATCGTGCTGTATGTAGCTCGAGGAATTGCCGTTTCTTTTCGGTGTGAGGTTGGATGTAAATATGTTATATGAGGAAATGTAGAGGTTCAGAGCGTTAATAATACGTCTTTGCTGAATTGCGCAACTTATTTAGACGAGTTTTGGTGGTATAGTGGTTATTAGAGCTTGTTATCAAGTAGCTGACAGGTTTGCTTTGTGCTTAGCATCGAGTTGGGAGGTGCCTGTAGGGTAGTGAAGTGGATTTTCATGGTAGAAAGTGGCCTTTTTAAGGGGTTACTTGAGGAACGATTACTGATAGGGTAATGTAGGGTGAGAATGCGAGTTGTCCTATACAGATAGATTTAGAAATTGGATTTAGGTTTAAGTGATGATCAATTTGCACTTTTGTAGTAGGGTTGAGTCATACAAGCAGAGAGTGGCGGAGCTAATGTGTAACGAGGGGAGGGGTTGTGTTTGCTACTCCCAAATTAATCTAATTGGGTAGAAAAAGGTAGAAAAAAGTAGAAAATGGTGAAGAATGGTAGAAATGTTGAAAAGATGGAAAATTTTAGCAATATTACAGTAATTGCTACCCCTTTTTAAAATCTTGGATCCGCCTTTGCGAGTACGGTGATGTGGTTTATTTGTTTGTAGGTGTTTTGCTTCCTGTTGATTTTGTATGTAGCTCAAGTACTGGCCGGTTTGTTTCACTGTGAGGTTGTATGTGATATGAGGAGTATTACTGGTTTGTTGTCATTTGTAATATCATTTTTGCGATCAAGGAATTATATCAGGCATTATTTTGTGCTTTAGTTTGACTTTGTGTGTGTATTGTTGTTAGTATGGTTGAAATCCAGTGTTATGATCTCTATTATCTCGAAAGTCATCTTTTTATTGAGGAACTTATATTAGACAGATTTTGTGCCTTTGTTTGACTTTGTGTGTATATTGTTCATTTGTAGGGCTTGATATTGAGTAGCTGTCAGGTTTGGTTCGTATTGGCATCAAATTGGGAGCTGCTTGTAGGGTGCAGGAGTAGATTTTCATGGTAGAAAATGGCATTTTTTAGGGGTTACTCGAGTGAGACAGTGGCTCATAGAGTAATGGAGGGCAAGGACAGCAGTCATACTGTTAATAGAGTACATAGTCCTATAGAAATAGACTTGAACTCGAGTGAGAACGGTTTTGATATGAAGATGGATGGACATTATGGGGGATATGGTGAACCAGATAATAACAGGATACCTAATGAGGTGGATGCTAATGGGGGCGGTGATATGGGGGCATCAACTTCTCATACGTATGAGAGAAGTGGAGGTTCAGGTAAATGGGGTTCTACTTTCCTTGAAGGCTGTCCACGTGTGGTTTCCCGTGATGTTTATGACACTAGACACGAGTATAGAAGTGGCTCTGACTATAGAAACGATGAAGGGTCTGAGGGTAATTCACTGGGTGATGGGGAGGACAGATTAGGATATGAAGATTACGAGGAGCAGAAGGAAACAGAAAAGGTTCCTGTAGATGAGATGTTGTCTGATGAG
Organism: Corrigiola litoralis; assembly: GCA_901111285.1. Lineage (NCBI taxonomy): Eukaryota > Viridiplantae > Streptophyta > Magnoliopsida > Caryophyllales > Caryophyllaceae > Corrigiola > Corrigiola litoralis. Next base: position 19,329 of record CAAKMY010034881.1, on the reverse strand, counting down.
TATTATGAGCAAGATGGGGATGAGCAGAATGACACGGTGCAATATAGAGGTTCAAACCCTAATTCTATGAACTCAAGACCACAATCGAGGACGGCAATGACGACTAACTCAGTTTCTAGAAGCCGGAGGAGAGCTTATAATGAGGAAGAATATGCAGAGGAGGAAGACGAGGATGAACCAGATGGTTAGTTGTAGATTCTCATTGTGAGAAGCTTTTCAGGGGATTCATTCTTTGAACCTATGTTGATTGGAGCTATGATTTACTATATAATTACTCGTTGAGGGTAGTTAGGGTAGGTTATGTTGCTGAAAATTTCTTTTCCCATTGCTTGCAGAAGATGACCCTGATGATGCAGATTTTGACCCTGAATACGGAGCTGCTGCTGATCAGTCGAGGGGAAAGGTTTGTAGAATTGTTATAATGGATATATTTTAATGTTTTATGGTGCAATTTTCATAAGCCTAATTTCCATAATATTGAATGATGCTAGGACGAAGACTGGGAAGTTCAAGATTCAGATGAAGTTGTTGAAAGTGAAGGAGAACTTGATATATCTGATGAGGACGACGAGGATGATGATGGATACTATAAGAAAAAATCCAGGGGTGGTCAGGGCGTCAGAAGTGGACGAAATGCGAAGCCTGTTAAGAGGCCGCTGGTTGCCCCTGCCAGAAGAAGAAAAAGTAGGGTATCTGAAGAGGATCTTTCTGCTGAGGATTTGGAGGATGATAGTGATGAGGATTTTAGGAAAAGGAGGAATGCTCATCTCCGCAAAAGCAGCAATGCGGTTCTGAAAAATGAGACTCGTACTTCGAGTAGGTCGACCCGTAAGATCTCATATGTTGAAAGTGACGGAAGCGAGGAAGTTGAAGAAGGGAAAAACAAGATCCAAAAGGTATTATATTCTCATTGTATGTCTAAATCGGTCTTTGTAGTTGTTGAGCAATTGATTTCTTCATTGAATATCTTGTCTACGATTATCTCTTTAACTCTTTTCGTTTATGGTATGTCCTCTTTTTTTCACAGGACTATATTGGAGAAGAGGATGCTGACGCAATTGAAAGGGTTTTGTGGCATCAGCCCAAAGGGAGGGCTGAGGAAGCCATGAGAAACAATAAATCGACTGATCCTGTATTGCTAAGCTACTTGTTCGATTCCGAACCAGATTGGAATGAGATAGAATTTTTGATAAAATGGAAAGGCCAATCTCATTTACATTGTCAGTGGAAACCTCTAGCTGAGTTACAAAATGTAAGCTTGCTGTTATGTTCCTTTGTTGACTATATGAAGTCATTATATTACTCTCTTGTTGATATTAAGGTGTTTACTAGCATAACCCATTTCTCAAGACACATTTCTTCTCATCTTTTTCTTTTTTGGACTTCAGCTCAGTGGTTTTAAGAAGGTCCTGAATTACATGAAAAAGGTTACGGAGGATGTAAGGTTTCGGATGTATGTATCTCGTGAGGAGGTGAGATGCTTGCTTTAGTCTTTAAGATTTATGTTGAAATCCAACTCTTCACACAGCAGATGAGAGGGACGGTTGCATAAACATTTTTTTTTCAGTTGTTTGCTCTGCTCACTGCTTTTTTCTTTGTTCCATTTAGTTATTTGCATTCTCCTCTTCTGGTCGTCCCATTTGGCTATTTACATTTCTACATACATATCCATGTGCTAAGGTGGGGCTCAGCTAATACGCACATGGTTACCGTTCTCTCTATTAATTGTGCATCAAGCAAATTTAATTACCAAATAGGACCGCAGAGTTTCACATCACTCATTGTAGTTGAGGGGTTTTCCATTGCCGTTTTTCCTTTTTGTAATGATTCCTATATTGTGGAGCTTGAGGTTAGTGTATGATGTATTCCCAACCTATGTTACTCGGTTACTCTTGACACTTCGGAAGTGGCGGACACGTTAGAAGAACCTGATACGGATATAGCATGCATTTTAGTTTTTGTTTTTTTTTGAGGATCATGTTGAACTATCCAAGTGTTAGCTACAGGAATCTGACACGGGTACGTCAAGGTACACCAAGGACCCGAGTAACAAAGTTTCCAACTGTTTCTTCTAAACAGTTGTTTGTTTTTGTCTGCTGTTTCCGTCTTTCTTTCAATTTTGATTATGCAAAATGTTTGGAGATAACGTATTCCGATTTGCTGTAGCCTATAAGTGGGGATGGTGGTATAATTTTCTTTTGTGGACAGTGATTGTATATCAACCATCAATTTCTTTTAGAATCTGATTCCATTGGTGATGTGCTAGAAGCCTAGTAATGTATCTGCATTCAGGTGTTAGGAATGAGAGTACAAAATATAAAAAAGCCCTGATGCATTTAGCTAAATTAGACTAATCATATGAACAAGCGCGCACACGCACACAGGTGTTGTGTTGTCTAGTTTCATGCTTGTCTTGAGCACTTTGACAATAATTGCTCACAATAATTGGGAATACAAATGAAATTTGAAAGTGGACAACTTATTTACTGCTTTCTTATGTAGTTCTCCTATGTCATTTACTAGATTGAAGTCCATGATGTGAGCAAGGAAATGGACTTGGATCTTTTTAAACAAAATTGTCAGGTACTTTTTTCTGGAGCTTAATTTTCTTCTTTTTTATTTCCTCGTGTCTTACTGTTGGGCACACAGTTTTTTCTGAAGTTTTGCATCTCTCGAGAGGTCATTTAAAGCTGACAAAGTTAGTGTTTATAATTTTTAGGTGGAGAGAATAATTGCAGATAGGATCAACAGAGATAGCTCAGGTGATGTAATTCCTGAGTATCTTGTGAAGTGGCAAGGATTATCTTATGCTGAAGCTACCTGGTAAAAATGATTCGAAAGATGTTTGGCTTATTTTAGTCGCTCATTTACTATTGTCAATCTTAGGTTCTTTGTGTATTGAACAGCTTTTAAGTAATAATCTCTCATCTCAGTTTATCTGGTGTTTTCGTCCGGTACCGTGCTTTTGCTTCTATGTATCTGCTGCTTCATTTTTTCTAAAAAAACGTTTTCAAAAGATTTGGCGTTCCTGTTTAAATGGCTTTTCAACAAGTCAAGAATAAGGTTGCGTACATCTGGACCTCCTCGAACATGCAGTCATTGTTGCAGTAGTAGTGGTTCATCGAACTTGTTGTCAATATTGATCTTACTAGTTCTTGTGATAAATTTTTTAAGGCTGTGGTTGCCAGTTCCTATGATGAGATCATGTGTATGCTACTGTTGAGTTCCTATGGTAACTAATTTTTTGTACTGGTCTGGCTAGATGTATGAACTCATATGTATCTTGATATAAGTGGTTAAATTTTTTTATTGTTATTGGCAGGGAGAAAGATCTGGATATTGCTTTTGCGCTGGAGGTTATTGATGAGTACAAGGTATTAACATTGAGCAATTGGATCCACTTTGCTCCCTGCTCTACCTTCATTATTTTTTAATAAGTTTTTTTTTGCAATTATTGTTATTCTAATTATTATTATTTTGGACTTTTGTAAAATGAGGGGAATTATTAAAAGGGACTAGAGGTCAAAATAAAGTGATGTACATAGAGGAGTCATGTGGAGTGAGGGGATGGAGAAGGTTATATATTACCGTGAAACGGGGTTAGTAGCTAACCGTTCCTCTAGGGGTAATATAATGTCCACAATTGACGTATTAGTTTCTTGTTGGGACTGAATTTTTTTCTGTTGTCTTTTTCTGTGTTGTTGCAATTGTAAATGCAATTTTATGTACAGTATTATGATATCAGGAGTACTGATGTGCTGTGCTTTGAGCAGGCTCGTGAGGCAACTTTGGCGGTGCAGGGAAAAACAGTAGATGCCCAGCGTAAGAGGAGCAAAGGTCTGTGATCTATTGAGTAGTTAGTTTGCTTTGACGGATGCTGATAATAACCACTTAGAAAGTTAAAAGTGACTGGTTTTTGGCTGTTTAAATTTCTGAATTCTGAGTTATTTTATGAGTATGCTATTTTACTTTTTTTTCCTTTGCGGAAAAGTCCTTTTCTTTTGTTGAAGAAGATCATGCTGTGTAGGTAGTTTGCGGAAGCTGGATCAGCAGCCTGAATGGCTGAAAGGAGGGAAACTTCGTGATTATCAGCTCGAGGGCTTAAATTTTCTTGTTAACAGGTATGAAAACATCCATCTTTACAGTCCTGCGCAAGGGTTTTTGAGATCCTTATTTGCTCTGGTTTGGTTCCTTTGATTAAATTTTATCTTACATTGTATTTGTGGGGTTGTGCATCTCCACTTAGATTTAGGATGCACCAACAGCATGTTACGAACTATTTTTTAGTATGTATCCATTTCCAGAAATGCCTTAGTCTTGTGGGTAGGGTGTTGCCATGGCTTTATCGTATTTTTTTTTTCTCAACATAAAGTTGTCCTTGTTTATTCTGAGGTCGCTGTTGCAAAGGTTGGGGAGATAATCCTGGCTAGAGTTGCTAAACAATAATTTCATCAGGAAAATGACTGTTGATTTGGCTTGGCATGTTAAGGTGTAAAATCCAGATTTTATTGCATCCTTGACGAAAGAAATCACTTAAGCATGTGTGACTGTAGATATGTGTTTGGTATGCTATAATCCATAAGAGAGCTTCAGTAATGGAAACAGAAGTTCGTTCGAAATTAATTTTTCGAGCCTTGTTGTGCATAGTTCTTTCTTATTCATGATTCTTCTCAGATAGTGTGCATAATCAGTAGCATGTGAGCCGTTTTGTTTGTTTCTCTTCTTCATTTCCTATGATATGTACTTGTTACATCAAACTCATTTTGCGACTTTGCTTCCAATAAAATTTCTGTTACCTGCTTGTTACAGCTGGAGAACTGACACTAATGTCATCCTAGCTGATGAAATGGGGCTTGGCAAAACTGTTCAATCCGTGTCTATGCTTGGTTTCTTACAGGTATGATATCTATTTTTGTTGATTACGATATATTTTATTCCCTTTCTCCAGTTATACTGATCATGAATTATATTTTTGGCAGAATGCCCAACAAATATATGGTCCATTCCTCGTGGTTGTGCCATTATCTACTTTATCTAATTGGGCAAAAGAATTCAGAAAATGGCTTCCTAGTATGAATATCATTGTATATGTTGGAACTCGAGCGAGTAGAGAGGTCAGTTTTTTGGTTCATTTTAGTGATTTCTGCTCGCTGTTTTCTTTCTTTTTGTATTTCTGCTTGTTTCTTTTCATTTAGGTTGGCAATGGAACTTACTTTCCCTTCTTTAGTATCTTGTCTCCTAGTAATGTGCTATATCCCGTGGACACTGGATAGTGGATATTTCAATCTTTGAAGGTTCTATCTTGATTGTTCTGTTTCTCTTAGCGACACCTGGAGTTTTTTTTTGTGCATGGTTTGATCCATATATTCCTGTTTTTATAAGATGCGTGTTCTGTTTAAGGTATCTTATTTTTGTCGACAAAGTTGTCTTTTCACAACTGCACTTGTTATTATCTATATGTATGTGTCTCTATGTCTCTCCAATCGTAGGGTTCATATGGCCTCTAGTGTTATTAAAAAGTTTGCTGTTTAAGAGGAGGGGGAGAAGAACCTTTAGCTTATGTCTGAATTAAAAGGGGTCACTTAAAAGTACTGGTCATTTTTATTTAACTGCCTTATATTCTTGTGAAAAAATATTAGGTGATTGCGCAGAAATTGATCCTCAATATACTGTAACTGGAATGTTCTTAAGATGTCAGTGTAAACATTTGGCGTCCTAAAGTTTTGAGATACTGTTGAACATTTGTTTGCGTAGCTTTAGTTGTCTGCAGTTCCTGTCTTTTGTGATTGTGTAATAGAGTTTTATGTACTATAATTTCAGGTTTGCCAGCAGTATGAGTTTTACAATGACAAAAACACAGGCAGAATGATAAAGTTTGACGCATTGCTAACTACATATGAAGTTATCTTGAAGGATAAGGGAGTGTTGTCAAAGATTAAGTGGAACTACCTTATGGTTGATGAAGCTCACCGGTTGAAAAACAGCGAAGCCTCGTTGTACACTACTCTGTTGGTATGCCCTTGCGCTGCTAAAACATATTTGGCATACTGTTTGCTTTGTTGAAAACTTATAGTTGATTCTTTTTCCTGGTGCAGGAATTTAGCACCAAGAACAAGTTGCTTATCACGGGCACTCCATTACAGAATAGTGTAGAGGAGCTATGGTAATTTAACTTTGCTGAAGAGGTTTCTGCACTTTCTGGATGATTATTTTTTATTTTTTCCCTGAATGTTATGCCAACTTTTTATTAGCAAGTCAGGTTACAGAGACCTTGAAATTTGAGGGCAAGGTGTAATTGTGCAAGGAGCACTGTAGAATTAGCTGGATATACTAGCTGTGCCTATTACTGTACAATTATCTATTCTGCTGCATGTGTGACTAGCTTTTCCTTGCAAGCGCTGAAGTTCGCAATTCATAATCTACAAGAGCCCTTACTTAGTGAGTGGAGTTGAGAGCAGATGGACGTAATATTTATTTCTGCAAGGATGTTTCACGCTTCATAAGAACTAAATCCATTTCACCGGAGACATTTAAGCAAAGGGAATTCAGGGTAAAGTCGATGAACCCCTCCTATGGGGTCCACGTTGTCTAGGACCTCTAGGTGCAAATATCTCCTATACTAACAACAAATTTTGTGTCAAGTGGAAACTTAGCTGTGGGTTTAATGATTGTCTCAAGAATTGAGCAGACGTACTGAACCTGCATATTACTTCCAGTGGTTTTTAAATCTTGACTTATGGCACTTTGTGTTAAAAAGTCTAGGATAGACTTTTCATCTCACCAAGAACTTTGCTGAGGATTACTTGACTAGGCATGATTGCTGAGGAAACTGACTAGACATGGTTGCTGGGGACATATAATTTTAGACAGATCCTATATTTTACGTGGAATGTCTGATCTGGCTGATAGATTTATTAGTGCACCAGTAGATTTATAGCTAGCATCTTTACAGCTTTGCTTTTGTATGTGGCGTGATTGCATGACTCAATTTTTTACAAAAATTCCATGTTTCAGTTCTTTTCTTTGGTCTTCTCTGATATGTAATCCTTTTTTTGTATGACAGGGCTCTGCTTCACTTCCTAGATTCCGATAAGTTTAGGAATAAAGAAGTATTTGTCCAAAATTATAAAAATCTTAGCTCTTTCAATGAGACTGAGGTAAGAAAATTTGTGCTGAACTTTGTACCTTTTCTACCTTTTGAACTTTTTGCGACTCTTGAGTTTCGATGTTATATTAGAGGAAAGTTCTTCAGGTTTGTAAATTTAGTATGTCTGGTTCTTTTGTAGCTTTCAAATCTTCATCAGGAGTTGAGGCCTCACATTCTTCGAAGAGTTATCAAAGACGTGGAGAAATCTTTGCCACCTAAAATCGAACGGATACTTAGGGTTGAAATGTCGCCACTGCAGAAACAGTGCGCACTCTATCTTCTTTAGTGTCTGCTAGTCTGCTTTCTATTCCTAATAAATATTAAAATTAACCAGTACTCTATGCGTTTCAGGTATTACAAGTGGATTTTGGAACGCAACTTTCAAGACTTGAACAAGGGGGTTCGTGGAAATCAGGTTTGTTGCCTTCTAGAAAATTTGCCCGTGGGAGTTTTATCCTTGTTATTTCTATCAGGTCAAGTCTGATTCATATATAGTTCTATCTTCATTCTTGCATGTGACGATTGTTATTTCGATTACACAGGTCTCATTACTGAATATTGTGGTGGAGTTGAAGAAGTGCTGCAATCATCCATTTCTATTTGAAAGTGCAGATCATGGTTACGGTGGGGAAGCAAATGATGGAAGTAAACTCGAACGGATTATATTAAGTAGTGGAAAGCTAGTCATACTTGATAAGCTGCTTGTGAGATTGCATGAGACAAAACATCGTGTTCTTATATTCTCTCAGGTTTTTTTTACTTGCATCCTTCTCCGTTTGTTCTGCTTGAGTATTGTACAGACTGTTCCCTTTTTGTCAATTTATTCCTCTCCTGTATAAGATATTCATGGCGCATTCAACTTGCTTAGTTTTGTAGTTCGAGATGTCTTGTTTCTGATAGGCTGATAACATGATCCGCTAATGAACCTACCTGACCTATATCTGATGCTGTCATGTATGCATTCTTTGTTGATTGAAGTTTAGTTGTCTCTATGCTGTGGATATTAACGATGTCTGCAGGCTGTTTTTGTGTTTGAAACTCTTGTATGGTCCTACAGCCTCGTAGCTGGTTTTGAGTTTCTTAAAGTAGCCCTGCAATTGGGAAAACTTTTACTTGTCTCTGTATGTTTTAATTCTTTGTTCTGCTCTGTTTTCTGCTTGATATGCTAGCATTCTGAGGATAAACTCAATTTTCATTACCCTTTTGTGAAACACTATGTGCAGAGGGTTTTGCTGAAAAAGCTATTTGTGATACTGAATCCTCTGATTGTTTTTGCAGATGGTGAGAATGTTGGACATAGTAGCAGAGTATTTGTCCCTCAGAGGGTTCCAATTTCAGAGGCTTGATGGTAGTACAAAGGCTGAGTTGCGACATCAGGCTATGGAACATTTTAATGCCCCTGGAAGTGATGATTTCTGCTTTCTTCTCTCTACTCGTGCTGGTGGGCTGGGCATAAATCTTGCAACTGCAGACACAGTTATTATATTTGATTCGGATTGGAATCCTCAGAATGACTTGCAGGTTTTTATCAAGACGATTTCTCATCTTTTTTACTTATTTGAGTATGATTATTTATGTCCTACAGAGATTTGAGACTCCTCTTCCCCGAGTCATTACTTAGAGAAACTGTTTATTTTCCCAACCATTCACGGGAAGGAAAAGATGAATGGATCCGTAATGTGGACGCTTTGTCCTTAATGAAGTTGCTGACAGATATGTTAAAATTTAACAATTTTCTGTCAGATGCTACCTTTAAAAATTTGATTTTGTGAACAACTGTCTTTTATACTATGATTTTGGACAACACTACCTCATATGGTATTTTCTTCACAATATGCCTGATTTGTATAGAAAATAAGTCAATATACTGTCGGTTTGGCCCATGTTGCATACACCCTTTGCCTCTTACCTATCCATTTAGGTTCCCTCTTCTTTTTTACACCATATAATAACTAATTTGGTGAATAATTGTCAGTTTAGGAGTGTGTTATAACTGAAGAGAACCTGGAACTTAGGAGGAAAAACTTAAAAAAGACAAATTGTTGAGGCCAATTGTTTCGTGCTAAAAGGATATTTCCAGCTCGTTGAAAAGGTTTTATGTGGCTATGCACTGGCCAATGGTAGTGTTTGGCAAAAGTTATTATAAAATGTAGTTGTCTGAAGGTAGCTTTTGACAAGAAATCCAATATTTGACTTTTAGCAGCTAACATGATTTGAAGTGGTTTCTGGTTTGTGTCAGTCATACTGTGAGCTTCAATTTCAGTCTTCTTTTTAGTGAGTTCTCTTCTTATTCACTTTTTCTACTCTTTCTGTAGGCAATGAGTAGGGCTCACAGGATTGGACAACAAGAAGTTGTTAATATCTACCGATTTGTAACCAGTAAAAGTGTCGAAGAAGATATTCTTGAAAGGGCGAAGAAAAAGATGGTAAAATGACGGAAGCTTTTGTCATAAATATCACGTGCTTGACTTCTGTTTCTGAATTGGCAGAGACTATATTATCTGTTCACATTTAAATTCTCTAGTATCCTCTTTATAGGTCCTTGATCATCTGGTGATCCAAAAGTTAAATGCAGAGGGTAGATTGGAAAAGAAAGAGGCTAAGAAGGGAGTTAATTTTGACAAAGTAAGAGGGTTAACTCCTTGAAGCTTAATCTTTTAATGTGGTATTTATGTTGCTCTTTCTGTTTTCTAATTTTCTAGTTCTAGATTCTGTTCTGACTTTTATGGATTCTTTATGGCATTTATGTTGTTTCTTTTTGTTTTTTAATTTCATAATTCTAGATCCTGTTCCTGACTTTTATTGATTCTACCTCTGTCACCTTAGAATGAACTTTCTGCTATCTTGAGATTTGGGGCCGAGGAACTATTCAAGGATGATAGAAATGAGGAGGAAAGCAAAAAGAGGCTCTTAAGCATGGATATAGATGAAATTTTAGAGAGAGCAGAGAAGGTTGAGGACAAGGGAGTTGAAGCAGAGCAAGGAAATGAGCTTCTCAGTCAGTTTAAGGCATGGACATCACTGCATCTTTCTGCTAAAGTTTCTACATTTTAGGTGGCTGATCTTTGGTTCCATGAGGCTTACATAATACTTTTGGCAAACTTGTTCAGGTTGCAAACTTTTGCAATGCCGAAGACGATGCCAGTTTCTGGAGTCGGTGGATAAAGCCAGACGCAATTACCCATGCAGAGGTTTGTAACTGTTCCATCGTGTACCTTTGCCAAGCTGCATGTTGCTACACTGTTTCGAGTATTGGCATGCATGATTGTCATAGCGTATGTAGATTCCCTGCACAGTATGTAGGCGTTTTTATAATATGTATGCGACATATCCAGGAAGCATTGGCCCCTCGAGGGGCAAGATTCACCAAGAGCTATGTGGAGCCTGTCCAAGCTGATGGAAGCAACAAAAGGAAAAAGAGATCTTCTCCTTCACTGAAGGTTAATGTGAAGCGTCGTAGGGGCGAATCTTCGCATTTGGTCCCAATGATTGATGGAGCTTCTGCTCAAGTTAGAGATTGGTCTTATGGGAATTTGCCGAAGAGAGACGCGACCCGTTTTGCAAAAGCTGTAAGATTCTAATCATTTTCCTTCAGCCTGGCGTTAGAGTTGTGCTTTACATTTCTGGATTTTGTTTTTAGAGTTAGGCCATAAAGTTCCTCCCCACCCTACGTGGGCCAGGTTTGAGGGTGTTGATATGCAACCTCCTTATCAAAACTCTGACTTTTTTGAGTTTTTACCAAACATCATTCACGTGGTCTGATGGTTTAGGTTATGAAGTTTGGAAATGCAAGCCAAATAAGCTTAATTGCAGCTGAGGTTGGAGGTTCTATTGAGGCAGCTCCAGTGGAAGCTCAGATTGAACTCTTTGATGCTTTAATTGATGGATGTCAAGAAGCTGCTAAAGAAGATAATTTTGACCCAAAGGTTTATATTATTCTATTTAGCATTGAGCTACTATGTCTTATTTCTTTATTTTTGGGGTGCTGGAAAAGCAGCAGTGATTACCAGTTCTCCCTCTCTGCCGCATGTCTGTTAGCTCTTACATTAATCACGTCTTTCATGTGATACAGGGACCTCTACTGGACTTTTTTGGTGTTCCTGTAAAGGCTAACGATATGCTTAGCCGTGTAGAAGAGCTTCAGCACTTGGCTAAGCGGATTTGCCGGTTTTCAGAACCCATTTCACAGTTCCGGGTGCTACGGTACCTGAAACCTGCGAATTGGTCAAAAGGTTGTGGCTGGAATCAAAGTGAGTGGTTTATAAGACTGTTAGTTTTGTTTTTGAACTGTTTACTCGTGTTGTTTTGAGGCATTTGTTTCTGACCTGATTTCGGGTATACTTGTTAGTTGATGACGCAAGATTGCTTTTGGGTGTACATTATCATGGATTTGGCAATTGGGAAAAAATTCGCTTAGATGAATCACTTGGCTTAACAAAGAAGATCGCCCCAGTGGAACTGCAAACACACGAAACTTTTCTTCCACGTGCTCCCAATCTGAAGGATCGGGCTTCTGCACTTCTCGAAATGGTATTTAAGCTTGCATATTTTTTGACCCGTCAGTTTCATATCTTTGATGTGTTTTATTGTTTTCAACAGTTCACTACAGCTTCAGATGGTGTGTAAGCACTTTTTAACATATCTGCAAGGCCTTTTTGTTTATTTCATTCACTGGATATTATGCCTAAGCTTCATGCTTGTTCTTGTCTTCAGGAAATCACCACTGGTGCGGGAAAGAAGTCTAATCCTAAATTGCGTAATAAACCTTCAAAGAATCTTGATAGTTTTCAGAATTTACCAAAACCCCGTGGCAGAGGCAGAGTGGGGAGACCAAGTTCCCCTACACTTAGGACCCAGATGGAGAACGTCAGGTCTCAGAGGACTCGAAAAGTTGAACCTCTGATTAAAGAGGAAGGTGAAATGTCAGATAATGAAGAAATGTCTAAGCAATTTAAGGAAGTGAAGTGGATGGAATGGTGTGAAGAGGTCATGGCTGAGCAGCGAAAGACTTTGGAAAGCCTTCAGAAGTTGCAGAGGACCAGCGCCAACCTTCCAAAGGAGAAGGTTTTATCTTGCCTTTGCAACATACAAATTTTTGTATAATTGGAGCATAGGACCTTGTTAATCTTTTGCCTTTTCCTGTTCAGGTCCTCGCAAAGATTCGAAAATACCTGCAACTTATTGGCCGGTTGATTGACCAAGTTGTTCTTGAAAATGAGCCTGACCCATCTAAGCATGACCGTAAGCTCTACTGCTTTTTGATGCATTTATTTGGCAGGGGGTGTTCATTGCTGGTATCGAAATGTTTATCGCGAACCATGACAGATTCGCTAGTAGCTTGAGTCCATTTTTCATTCTAGTTGAAAGCTACTTTTGAAAGATACATTGTTATTTTTGTTGATATTTGTCTGGTTTGTCAGGGACGATGATGCGACTGTGGAAGTACGTCTCAACCTTTTCTAATATGACTGGGGAAGGTTTGTATAAAATTTATTCCCAGCTTAAGTTAGAAGAGGAAGAAGAGGCTGGGGTGGGACCCTCCCACATAAATGGAAATTATGTTTTTCAGCGTCAGTCTCCTAGACTGAAAGGACAAAAAAACAATTCATACTTGGTGGCTGAACCAGGTCATGAACACGACCCTGCCAAGTTTGAAGCATGGAAACGGAGGAGGAGAGCCGAGACGGATGCTTTTCTAGAGACTCAAGGTCCTTTTCAAAGACCCATAAGCAACGGCCCAAGATTGCCTCCATCTAATTCCTTGGGTATACTGGGTGCTGCACCGGTTGATAGCAGGCCATACAAGATGCATCAGGGTGGTTCTCAACAGAGGCAAGGTTTCTCGTCTGGCATCAGGTAGTTGTTCAATGGTGGGTGAAGTTGGAGCCTGGTCATTAGGGGGGGGGGGGGGGGACAAATTGTTTTCCCCTGACAGAGCATCCCCTTGCAGCCATTAGCACTTTCAAGAATTTTTGGGCCCGTGGGAACAAGTGAGATTCCTTTTACTGACATGATCGCATGTGCTGAAGCCTTGGGATGCCTGATAGGAAGCGTCACGGTGAGCTCCAGTTGCCACGAGATTCAATTGGCGTGTACGCTTTGGCATAAGCAAGTGGCAACTCATGAAGTTGATTCAAAGAATTGGCACTTCAGCCCTGCCGGATCTGTGTGCCCAACTGATTGAAGCCAACAATTTCGTTGGAAGTATAGTTGAAAGTAGGGAGAGAGAGCGAGAAAAAAGAGAGGGTTATAACCAAGTTTTTCTCAACTCCCCCCTTCTGGGTGGGTATTGTACTTCTTGCTTGATAAATGTACATTGTGCAGTTTTGCTATTCAAAATATGGTCCACATGTAGCTTGTAATTAAATTTTGATTGTTCATCAACTAGTTGATAAAAGTATGATATGTTACATGGGTACGAAGACTGATCTCATTACTCATTTTGTACTTTCCTCTTGTTTTTTCAAGTTGCTGCAGATCTTTTTATCCTTTATGTTCTACATTACCCCGTTTTCATGCCATTTTTGCCCCTGATATCATATCCTTTCATGCATTTCTTTCGGATCAAGTTAGCGGCTTATCAGAGTTGGTAGAACTGCTCTGGACAAGCCAATTGTACTGATGAGAGGGACATCTGCTTTGCAGTCTAGAAACATTTAATCTTTCTTTTTTTGCAGCTTCATTAAATTTGGTTCATAAGCATCCACAGTCGAATCCTTTGAATCTTGCAGGTTCATTTGGTATATCGACAATGTTGTGAATCAGGAGGCTTGTGTTGTTTGAGAGCCGAAAAAAAATCTTCTGATTCTGCCCCTTTAGTACTGGGTTTAGGTTTTCGTGCCATTTTCCCTTGATCATATCTTTTCAAGTAGTTCTCTTTTTTTTTTTTGGACAGCTTCATCAAATATGGTTCATGTGGTGCAACAGCTTTTCCCCTGGAATCATGCAGGTTTTCTATGGCAAACAATAAGGCGGATGATGTCCTTTCCATGATGCTCATGTGTTGTCAGAGTGCTGAAAATGGAATCTTCCGATTCTGCTGCTCCAGGATATTGGTTTTGATGGTGAGTGTATCGATACGTTATTTTTGACACATTTACTACAGTATTTGGGTATATTGGCATATATGGCTTGTATTCTTTAGTTGCTCTTGTTATGTGCAGCGGTGCTGGTTTTGACGAAAGTAGTGCTTTCTGTGTGACTTAAGTAGTGCATAGGCACTTGTAGTTGGCTTGGCAACTTGCTGTAGCAAATTATAATTGTAATCGTGATATTAGTCACGGTTGGATTCGGCTCTATGTACCGAGGACCGAATTGCGTACCTATGGAGCTTGAGAGACATTTTTGATGAAAAATGTGTCATTCTTTTCTCGATGATTAAACTGTTTTAAGAGATTACTATTCAACGTCTTTTTGAATGCTTGCTCATTTGTTCTCTGCAAGTGTTTGCAATGCCTACTTCCTGGGATGCTGCCATGCTGGTAAACTGGATGGTGGAAACATGTGTGTTCAGTTTTGTATTTTATGAAGATATCAACTGAGCTGAGGAAATGAAGCTGCGTTCCAAATCGACACACGTTCCAGAGCTCTTTGCTCTTCCCTTCTCTAATAGGTACAAAAATATGAAGATAGAAGAAGATACAAAACATGGGAAGTATCCACATCCTATGAAAACGTAAGTGCCAAATTAGCTGTGTGGCCTTTGGTTCCCAGGGAAGCCTGTGGTTGATAGCTCATTATCTTGTTATCTTTCAATTGTCTTTCTCCGCCCCATAAAAAAGTTCCTATGTTAAGCTATTTTACATTTTTTTTCCATATTTTCCTTTCCTATTTTTTTTTTTTGTTTTCTAATTTGTAGAGGAGTGCACAAAGAGGCATGTGAACCTTCTTATTATCTGAATGATCTGATTAGGCAATATCAAAGGATCATTTGTAAATTGTAACTAAAAAAGAAAAAAAGATCATTTGTATAAAAAAAAACTTTTGTAATTCTCATTCAAAGAAGGCTAGATTATAACTTCATTATAGTATATAACTATATATGCACCAGTATGACAGTTATGATGTCTGAAGATAGAAGAAGAAATGATAAATAACTGATTATTAAGTTAATGAGTAAACAATTTTTGGAAGATTGTACTGATACAGATAACACATATTGCACTTTGTTGTTCCTTGACAATCTATAAACCAAAAAATTATTTCGGCCTTTTTGGTGCTCCTGTACATTTTTCGCCCATGCTACATTTTTCATTTTCTAGTCCAATGTCTATTGACGCTGATGTAAGCAATTCTTGGCCGCAAAGGCTAAGAAGGAAGGATTCTTATCTGCCACGTATGAGGACGAGGTGGAACCCGCCTCTTTGTACGTTGATTGGTCTCCCGCGCTCTTATAAAAGATAATAAAGTATCACAAAAAAAGAAATTAGGGGGTTTTGCTTATTCACTCTACAAGTTCCCCTATATTATTTTTGACGTGCCCCAATCTTTTAGGTGTGGCTGCACCACTGTTTGGAGTCAGATTTTTTTCTTCCATCCTACTCCGGTAATAATCCTTTTTCTTATACGTGTAGAATCTTTTATTCTTATTTCTTAGAGTTCTTAATAGCAAAGGTCATAATATTGTTGTTTCGCCAAAAATTATTTGTTCTCAACGTGCATGAGAAGGGGAAAACAGGTCCTTATGATCAGTTGTTACTTTCACTGTAACATAACATGTTACAGCAAATCCCATAACTCTTTTTTCTGTTTCTTTGTCGCTAATGTTTCTTTGTACTTAGTTAGAAAATCCCATAACTGTTTATGTGTGTTAGGTTCAGTTAGATTCACTTAGTTAGTAAAGCCCTTGGGATAATACAGGAGTAGTTTATATTCGAGTTTTATTTGGCTTTTGTTTTTGTACTTATATAACACTTGTGTCAGGCGGTATAGAATATATAAAAGTTGTTTTCGGCATGATGGAAAATTTATGTTGTAGCTATAAATGGATTTATCATCACACCCAACAAATTTTTTATGATCACACAAAGTGAACCAGGTAGACGAGTTTCGAACCCAAGTCTAGTACGTACTGCTAGTGTGTTTTCATCCATCCACTTCTTTTTAAGTATTCTGTCTTAAACAAAAGATCTTGACAAAAGATCTTTCAAGGTAACAGAGGACTAGAAAGACATACCATATGAAGTTTACAGAAAATAATTATGAGGTTAATAATATGTGCATGACTATAGAAGACATCCCCCTATTATATACTACTGTTTTATTAAGGCCTTTAGAAAAAGAAGTTAGGATGGAATGGAGTTTCACTTGATTTCATCACTTAACATGTGGACTGGCCAACTGGTGTAAGGTCTGTCATGCTGTGATAAGTGATAAGAAGCAAGTCAAAATGTCAAAAATACGCTTGTGTTTTTTTTTTTTTTTGAAGGAATACGCTTGTGTGTTTGAAACTGTACGAAACTTGTATTGCAATTGATGGCATGTTCATCTCATCCCTAACCATATCTAGACTTGTCACATACGGAGTACTTCGTACTAGTTGAACTTGTAATTATTTTATTTATGTTCACCTCTTTTTTTTTTTCTTTTATATTTGCTTATTGTTCAGGGGTAAAAGAGCATCCTTGCCTACTGCCTAGTAAACTCAATGCCTAGTATCTGATGGTTGTGTTATAGAATCGGACCCATTTGTTCTTTTTAACGAGAGCACATCGTTATGAAGATACTTTTCTACTATATATGAGTACAAGATTTAGGCAGCATTGTTGGAGTTGAACTCTTATTGCTCTAGACCATCTTCAAGTTTTAATTCTTATGCCCAAGTAAAATAAGTATTTTGAATTCGAAGATTTATATGATTGCTAGTGTGAACAGCTTTTTCTGGTTCAATCATTCATACTTCCCTTGCAGTTTTCACATATGACTCCATTTAAGATTTCATGATTTAAATGTATGTCCTTTGTTTTGGTTTCGCAGTTAAGGAGGAGTTGCCGTATTTAGTTTATATATACAGTAACAATTTAAGAAGAGGAAACATGGACTACGTTTATGGACCAGGGAGGAATCATCTGTTTGTTCCGGGACCTGTCAACATCCCGGAACCTGTCCTCAGAGCAATGAACCGAAACAATGAGGATTACCGGTCTCCTGCTATTCCAGCATTGACAAAAACACTTCTTGAAGATGTTAAGAAGATCTTCAAGTCTACCTCCGGAACCCCTTTCATCATTCCTACAACAGGTGCCTCCCTCGATATTGAGTTCTGTATAATCGAATTTTGATTGTGTAAGTTATATTTGTACGGTCATATTCATATATAAACTGTTATGTGCACAAAAATGTCTATCCAGAATGTAATCGTTCATCATAATTTCTTAATGAGAATTGTTCTATTGTTTCTTTACTGCTAAGTTGAAAGAGATGCCTTTAATGCCTCAAATGTATGTGTTCCATGTAAGGATTGGATCAGAATAAGAATACCATAGCTTGAAGTTATTTGGTTGTTGTAGTATTGATGCTTGCACCCTTCTATTGTTTTTGTCCAATTAATTGATCAGATATTATTTATGTTGCATTTTCCAGGTACGGGTGCATGGGAAAGTGCACTGACAAACACTTTATCACCTGGAGATCGAATAGTATCCTTCCTGATTGGGCAATTCAGCTTGCTCTGGATTGATCAGCAGCAGCGCCTTGGCTTCAATGTTGATGTTGTAGAGAGTGACTGGGGACAAGGTGCCAACCTCGAAGTGATGGCATCAAAGTTGGCAGCTGATACTGCACATACTATCAAGGCTATTTGCATTGTCCACAATGAAACTGCAACTGGAGTTACCAACAATTTGGCCACTGTGCGGAGGATTTTGGGTAAGTTTCTTCTGCGTGGGCACTTGAGGCTTTCTTTGATGCAATAGTACCATATGGAGTTGACTAAAGATACTTCAAATAACAAGGTTAAAATTGGAAGGTGATAGCTATATCCTCCAACCCACAGAAATTGTTGCAAGTACTAATATTTGTTTTCAATTTTTTTTGTACCTCCTGCCTTAACTTTGCCCATCTCCTTGAAGACGATATTCCAGGGCAAGGTTTCTAGGCGTTGCAAAACCTGATCAGAGCATCTCCTTTTACAAAAGAAAACTTGCTTTAAAATGGTCTGATGTGTGTCTTTTGCTTTCAGATCACTACAATCACCCTGCCCTCCTCCTTGTTGATGGAGTTTCATCAATCTGTGCCCTAGACTTCCGCATGGATGAGTGGGGTGTGGATGTTGCATTGACTGGCTCTCAGAAGGCTCTTTCTCTCCCAACTGGAATGGGGATTGTTTGTGCAAGCCCCAAAGCTCTGGAGGCTACCAAGACAGCCAAGTCTGTCCGAGTTTTCTTTGACTGGAATGATTACCTTAAATTTTACAAAATGGGAACATACTGGCCTTACACGCCTTCCATCCAACTCCTCTATGGGCTCAAAGCCGCTTTGGAACTCATTTTTGAGGAAGGTCTTGACAATGTCATTGCACGACATGGCCGCTTGGCAAAGGCAACTAGGTATGTTTATAGTTCTGTAAAATTGAGAATGTAACTGTTAGTTGACATGTTTCTTTTGAGCATGGCATGAAACTTGTGATTTTGTTTCATGCATATGAGATAAGAATGAACATATTGTATGTTGAAGTTGTTCATAATTTTGAGCTACAGACTTGCAGTAGAGGCTTGGGGATTGAAGAACTGTGCACAGAAGGAAGAATGGTTCAGTGACACTGTCACTGCTGTCATTGTTCCCCCCTACATTGACAGCTCTGAGATTGTAAGAAGAGGATGGAAGAGATACAATTTAAGCTTAGGTCTGGGTCTCAACAAAGTCGCTGGCAAGGTTTTCAGAATAGGGCATCTTGGTAATGTGAATGAGGTATAGAACACTATCCTTCATTCACCTCCTCCTAGGCTTAACATACAGTCATTTCTTGTAGTCTGATACGAGTATGCGACCTGACAAATCCTCTTTTAATGTGTTCCAGTTGCAATTGCTGGGTTGTTTGGCTGGAGTGGAGATGATACTAAAGGATGTGGGATACCCTGTTAAGCTGGGAAGTGGAGTTGCTGCGGCCTGTGCATACTTGCAGAACTCCATGCCAATGATCCCTTCGAGGATCTGATGGATGTCCCTTGTGTTTTGCATGTAAT